>BQNB010004116.1:0-45843 GCA_026074375.1 Tanacetum coccineum | reverse complement strand
TTTTGATATGCTTGTTGAAGATCATAAGTTTACGAGTCTGTACTAGAAGTAGAATCGTGGGGTTGGACGGGTTAGTAATTGATGAAAATGGGTAATTTTTGTGAATTGAAACGGACCGGGTTGGATTGACATCAGACACCTTTTGCCCATTATTACTCGATACTTTATAATGATTTCTGAATGTTATTTTATGCATCAAAATTACACTTGGGCTACTTTTGAACCATTTCCCTGTGTCCCTTTTAAACATGATCCCGTCGACTCATTCATAACTAAACGGGTGGAAATTGCAAGGAGGTCTTTATAGTTCTTCCCTAAAGCTAAGATTCTAAATTTTTGTTTTCAAAGTTCGCAGCACTAGTGCAAAGTTCGCAGCACTAGCTCACGAGCTTCCTGATTTTCTTTATGTGATGCTGACCACCGTTTCATGCTACTCTATTTATTCATTATGTATTGATACAAAACTCTGCATATTTTATGTTATAGGGTATAGGCGAGTGCTGATATATTTGACGATCCTTCGTGTTTAGGGTAGTATTACTGTTGAGTACATGATTTCACATTTTAGGGATGGCTGGCGTCGCATTTGAAAGTTTTTTTGTGACTTAGAAATTCGATTTTTTCTTTCTATGAAGGGACGCCTTTGACTGGATCCCTACTCCAGTGAATGATTCATTGTATTAAGGCTCGGGATATGTGATGAATAGTTCACTCGTGGTGGCGGACCATTCATCAGATATCCCGAGCTTAGTACAATGAATGGTTCACTCGTAATTTTTAGATGCATGTAAAACTATTGAGTTTAATTATTTTTTTTGTGCCCAGATTCTAAATTTTAGATGCATGTAAAACTTTTATATAATAAAGTAAAGGGTTAATAGATAAAGAAATCAATGTATTTTCAAAAAAAAATCCACTTAGCTCACTATATTATTTTTGTGGTTTTTTAGCTCCCTATATTGTGGAAAATGTTCATTACCTTCATTATACTATCAAAATTGATAGATACTCTTATTTTGTGGTTAAAGTTATAAAATGTAGTCAAAATATATCTACATGACAAGCTACAAGACAAATAAAAAACAAAATCTTATTTTTTTTGAAGACGAGGGGATATAACAAAAATTTAAGAATAAAATATAGTAAAAAGAAAGATTTGTAAAAAGACAATGTATAAAATTGAGTTAGAATCACGTGTTCGATGACATGATTCGTGATTTGGACACTTTAAAAGAGAGATCGATTAAGTACCGATAACTGAAATGATTTAAAATTTCCTTTAATAAAACTATAGAAATAGTTCAGTGACTCAAATGAAAAAAACATAAAGTAGTGACTCAAATGAACAAAAACGTAAAATACAGTGACTTAGTTAGCAAATTTTGATAGTACAATAACTTTATTAATAGGGTAAAATCCATAAATGCTTAATGTACTTTCGATAAGAACTCATTCTACATACTCTATTTTTTTTATTGTTATTATTCTTACTAAACTTTGTATTTCTTTTCATAATACATAACTTTAATAGTTTGTTAAGGGTATTTTAGTCATTTCTCACATCTTCATCTTCTAGTCGTTGAGTCTTTCATGTTTAGGAGAATTGGATGGCTTGGGACAAGTTTTGTGACTTAGTCGTTGAGTATAGCACATAAGCGGTTTTATGGTTATATATCCAAAGAACGTCATTGTGGTCTTTTATTTTTATGGTTTTATGGTTAGAAGGAATTATCCTATGATTAAAATGAAAACTCGATGACGAGCAAGTAGTGAACTGATAGCCTGATAAGCAAGTTGTGAGCTGCTTACTTTTTCGAGTGTTTATTTAAGTAGAAATTCAAGTTACTTTTTTACCAACATATTTTAGAGTCTTATTGCATACATTAATTTGCATTAATAAAGACCGTTCTGTTGCTTTTGATCTATATGTTGTAAAGGTAATGGGTTTTTTCGCCAGAAATTATGGTGTTGGGAGGTAGAAGATGTAGATGTGAGAAATGACTAAAATACCCTTAACAAACTATTAAAGTTATGTATTATGAAAAGAAATACAAAGTTTAGTAAGAAGAATAACAATAAAAAAAAGAGTATGTAGAATGAGTTCTTATCGAAAGTACATTAAGCATTTATGGATTTTACCTTATTCTTATTGTTGGGGAAATCCAATATCCATCTTATGAATATCATGTGAGTTTGGTGGACACATCCTTAATATCTACAATATCACCAATCACTCAGAATTGTCTTAATTTAACAATATTCTCATATTGTTAATCGATAACGGATTAATTTAGAATAATAACTATTATTATTCATGGATTTAAACATGCAAATATAGGACACAATTTAAGATATATATATAACAAAAATACCAAGTATCATTATCATAAAATAAATTGTTCAAACATCCCTTATCCAAATACTAGACACAAATCTACATGAAACTACTAGCTAAATGAAGTCCCATGCTCTTAGCATGTTGAGTAAGCTTTCCTTTTGGTAAAGCATTCGTAAAAGGATATGCTAGTGTCGGTAACCTGAAACCACCTTCACTTCATACTTGAATAAGAAAAATAAGATGAGAAGATAAAGAAAGAATTTTAGAGAGAGAAACTAGAGAGAGAAAGTAGAGAGAAAAAATGAGATGGTTGATTACCTTGCACACATAAATACAAATGAGACCAACACCCTCTCCATCCTTGGATAGGGGTATTTATAGTTAATACTAAAAGGCTTGCATGCCTTTAGTAATTCTATGGGCCGGGCTCGGGTTTACTTGGGCTTTCGCCCGATACACGTGACCGATTAGATTACAAATAAGAGCCCGTTTACCCGTCTAGCCTATTACAACGTATATTAATTTAATGACCGAGACCTAATATAGTTATGAACGAACTTCCATTGTTCGACTCAATATTTTGAGGCTAACAATCTCCCCCGCTAACAATCTCCCCCGAAGTGAGTTCATTGTGACACTCCTTCATGAGATTAATGAGATTGCTTTTGTCATTAAGCTCTTATGATCTTTGTCTCTGTCTACGTTGTAGGCTTGTTCCTTCATGCTTTATGGTCTTTGATCTTGAGCCTTTTTCATTGTCTTTAGACTTTATCTTTTCCGTCCGATATCTTTAAATATTTATCCTTCCGTCTTGATCGTCTTTGCCACCTTGCGATCTTGTGTCTTGACCAACATGCTCATACTTTGCATCATCTTGAATGCTTGCTAACAATCTCCCTTGATAAGACTTGAAGCTTTTAAGGAAGATCTTGTATAGCAGAGTTTGTGCAGAAGTCTTTGTCTTTAATTCTAGAGCTTTCATGATTCTGAATCTTGAAGCATATAGATGTCTTTGTAGAGTGGAGCATGAAGCATGTGTAATGAATCCGACTTCAGCTGGAATGAGGCATCACCATCTCCACTGTATGTATCCTGAACTAAAACAGTTTACAATAAAGCGGGTAGACCATATGGCTTTTGTCATCCATCATATTTGTTAATTAACCTCTGGTTCCCCATTTTACAGTATAAATATTGTACCTGTGATTAGGTAGATTTAAGAAATCTCCTTGACAGGGTTTCCAGCTCAAAACGTAGGATCTTCTAACACAGATGTATTAGATTTTCCATGCTTGCTAGTTCTCATTACCAGAACGTCTCAAAGTAGACAACATGGTAAGAGTGAATCAAATAGTTACTATCTTTCTGATTATGTTGTCAATTCATTTACTGGACCTTTATCGATATCTAGTTGACACAAGCTTGATTCATATAGGATCTCGCAAGTCACCTACCGCAGTGCTTTTTGATGATGACACTAGAAGGATTTCCATTCGTCATTGTGAATACTAAAGAGTATCACTCTGAATGTTCTGGCAGAATTACAAGGATAATACGTAGGACTCTTGTCAACAGCTTGTGAACTTAATGATGTTCCACAAGTGTTTGTCATGAAATGTGTCCTAATGAGATTTATTTGATGATCTCTTGGCTCTAGACTCGATTAGTGCATTTTGGTTTTTAGTAATCGAAGGCTGGAGCAGACTGCCACCTATTCAATATTAACTAACTCGGAGTGAGAAAGTCAATAGAAGTCGTGTGTATCTTTGTGACAAATGAGACAAGTTTCTTTTGAGAGAAACCCAAATGGCTGGGAAGGGTTGTGCATTGCATCACTGGGTCCATGATGTCGTCTTCAATGTCAGCAATCAACATTGTGATTCTGACAGCATATGTATTGACCCAGTTTCTGCCTTAAGTTGTGTGGAGGGCTTCTTTCTTTTCACCCTTTATCCATACATTTCTTTTTAATTCTTCAACCCCTTCAATGCTTACCAAGACGTCATTACTAACACCTTGTTGTGATTGTTCCAGTGTTAGCTCAATCTTAGTCGGCATTCTTCCCTTATACACATTCATCTCCAATCATACCTAAGGACTGCTATTTCTAACTATGGAGTGTCCTTGGGTAGATCCCTCCGGTTCTGGTTGGATCATAGGACAAATACCTAACCTTACCACCTTATGACTTCAGAATCGTCGTGAAATAAGATGTTGTAGGGTATGAGATCGAACCATGAAACCGTTTCTGAATAGCACTTTGAGTCTTTTAGATCACATTTTAATTACATTTCTCCCCTTATTTTAAATTCTAAGTCACTTAGATTTTGAAATACTGTGTGATTAAAATTTGTCTTGAAATACCATGGGGAAATCTTTTACTTAGCATGAATTACATGGAACATAAACTTGCTCCCCCTCAATTTTACATATGTTTGACACCAAAAACAATGATACCAAGTTGTAAAATGAATATAAAATTGAGGTTGAACACTTAGTCATCTTATAACTATCATTCTATTGAATTGTCATTATTATCTTGTTGTTATTAAGAGACTTTTTGGGAATGGTTTGAATACATAAGAATGGTCGTGAGATGATGTATCCAAACTCATTAAATGTTGTTTTTCGAAAAACTCCCCCTTGAAAGATGGAGTGTTGAACACACAATTTTGAAAGATTATGAATTGTCAGTGAGATATTCTTGAAAAAAAATTGTGTTCAACATTTTGAAAAACATCATGTTAGAAGACTTCTCTTCCAACTCTAAGGGTAAGCGCACTTATGCGTACACTATCCTTTTTCTTGAGCTTAAAACTTTGAATGTCTGGTAAGAACAGCTCAAGACCGAGAAAAGTTGAATTTCTCGTTGTTAGGATAAGTTATCTTTATAGATAAACTTTCCTTTATTTGAAGTCCGGGTTACGTACTGATATTTGCACATAAGCCATCAAGAAAAATTAGAAATGACATGTTTTGAAAGCATTTGAAACTCCTGTTCGAACTTCATTTACACGCCCGTGTCGATATTAATCAACATTTCTAGGTACGTAAATGTTATCGATTCCAAGAGACATGTCGAGAAGAATATTTTTTGAAACATTTTCTGATTTTTTGTTTTTGAAATTTTATATTTTTGTATTTTTCTTTTTGAAATTTTATATTGTTGTATTTTTCTTTTTTTCAAAAATATGTACATGTTGATGTTTGATGAGGCATCAAGCAGATTCATTTGTCAGAACCTCCAGTTCTGCTGGAGTCAAACATCTCATACCAATTCGTCTGACGAGATACTGAAACCTTTCTTCGGGAAGGGCTTTAGTAAACATGTCAGCCAATTGGTATTCAGTTCTGACAAAGTACAATTCAATTATACCGTTTTCAACCTGTTCTTTGATGAAATGATACCGAGTATGGATGTGCTTGGTATGGGAGTGCTGCACGGGGTTGCATGATATTGCTATGGCTGATTGAGAGTCGCAATACAACGGTATTTTGTTGTAGTTGAAGCCATAATCTTGAAGCTGTGTCCGCATCCACATTACTTGAGCACAACTTGCAGATAACGCCACGTATTCAGCCTCTGCGGATGACATTGCAGTACAGTTTTGCTTCTTTGACATCCAGCTGACTAGCTTATCACCTAGGAACTGTATTCCTCCAGAAGTGCTTTTGCGAGTATCAACGCAACCGGCATGATCGGCATCTAAAAAAGTTGTTAGTTCAAAGCCAGAACCCTTCGGATACCAGAGTCCCATGTGAATGGTACCTCTTAAGTATCAAAAGATCCTTTTAACCTCTTTGAGGTGTTTTTCAGTCGGTCTTGCTTGATATCTTGCACAATAACATACAGCTTGCACTATGTCTGGTCTACTAGATGTCAGATACATGAGTGACCCGATTTTGCTACGGTAGTCAGTTTGGTCTATGGGTTCACCACTCAAGTCTGCATCTAATTTAGGTTTCGTAACCATTGGTGTACCAATGCTTTATCCTTTTTTCATACCATGTTTTTCCAGAATCTCTAAAGTATATTTGGCCTGATTGATAAAAATACCGTGTGGGGATTGGTGGATCTGAAGTCCTAAAAAGAATTTCATTTCCCCCATTAAGGACATCTCAAATCTACCGTGCATTAATTTTTCAAAACGTTTTGAAAATTTAGGGTTTGTGGAACCAAAAATAATGTCATCAACGTAAATTTGCACAAGTAGAATGTCCTCCCCGTATTTTATCGTGAATAGGGTCGGGTCAATGATACCTTTAGTAAAACCTTTGGAAATCAGGAATTTTAAGAGTTCATCATACCAGGCTCTCGGAGCTTGTTTCAATCCATATAGAGCTTTCCTTAGACGGTAAACTTTGTCTGGATGATCAGGATCAACGAATCTGTCTGGTTGTGCAACATAAACCTCCTCCTTCAATAGACCATTAAGAAATGCCATTTTCACGTCTATCTAATAAATTAGAAGAGACTTGTGTGCAGCGTATGCGACAAAAATCCTGACAGCCTCCAAGCGAGCAACTGGAGCAAATGATTCTTCGAAATCAATACCCTCTTCCTGAGCATAACCCTTTGCTACAAGTCGTGCTTTGTTGCGAATTACAGTTTGGTCTTCATCCTTTTTGTTTTTCCATAACCACTTTAGCTTGATTACGTTCTTGCCAAAAGGTTTGTCAACGAGTTCCCAGACTTGTAGTCTGTCAAACTGATGAAGTTCTTCCTGCATTGCTTCTATCCATGCAGAATCAGCCATTGCTTCCTTAATGTTTTTCGGTTCAACAATACTCACGGTGAGTGCGAACATACACATTTCAGGATCTGTTGCAAGTTGTCGTCTTGTTTGCACTGGCTTGGATGGATTTCCACGAACTTGAGTTAACGGGTGATCTTTTGTCCATCGGTATTCGAAATCTTGAGGTTGATTAAAGGTATGCACATTTGAATTACCAATATTGGGTGAGGAAAAACGCAAACTTTCTTGTACGATGTACAGAAAAGATTGGTTAAATTTGCTTAATAGCGGTCTTGTCCTTCAGCATGAACATTTATAGGAGTTGATGGTTCTGTTGTAGGGTGAATATTCATTGAAGGGTGTGTGTCTTGTGGAGCAGAATTATCGATGGGAGAAGAAGACTTGTTGACACGAGAAGTACCATCATTGAAAAATTCATCATACAAAGACCCCCAAAAAGAGACCAACTCCTGTTGTGTGGAACAAAATAACTATGTTTGTATTGCTAGAAGGAGAAACATTTTGTAGTTCTGGTGCGGGGTCAGGGTTGTCATAATCTGACGCCTTTTGTCGTTGGGGAACGAGGCCTGAAGTGTCATTAGCAACAGACGTCTCTGACATCTCTTTGATCTCATCAAATCTGAGATGGATGGATTCAACTATCAACCTTGTTCTCTTGTTGTAGACACGATATCCCTTTGACTGAGTGGAGTATCCCACCAAAATGCACGGATCCCCTTTTTCTTCATCTTATCCAAATTTTCCCATCTCTTTGTTAAGTAACAAGTGCAACCAAAGATGTGAAGGTGTTTAATTGAGGGTTTTCTGTCATTAATGATGTGATATGCCGTTTTCTCATGAGTTGGGATGATGATTGATCTGTTTTGAGTATAGCATGCGGTTGCAATTGCTTCAGCCCAAAAGAATAAAGGAAGTTTAGAAGCCGAAAGCATCGTTCGAGCAGCCTCAACGAGAGTGCGGTTTCGTCTTTCGACAACGCCGTTCTGTTCAGGTGTTCGAGGAGTAGAAGTTTGATGCTCAATTCCTTCTTCTTTAAAGAATGCATTAAGTGTCTTGTTTAAGAACTCAGTGCCTCTGTCAGTGCGAACATAAAAATATGGAGCTTGAAGATTCTTTGGTTCAATCGTGAGAAAAGTCTTTTAAAACTTCTGGTGTTTCATTCCTTGGAACGTATGGAAAGAAGAGTCCAAGTGTATCTGGGAGTAGTCCGTCGACAATACCAGAAATATCTTCTTCCCATTTATGCTTGCAACCCGCATTGGACCACATAAGTCCATATGAAGCAAATTTAACCGTCCTTTTGAACTTGGAATAGTCTTTGACTTGAATGAACTTCGTTTTGCTTTACTCACTTCACAAGAGGAACATAGTTGATCCTTGACATACTTCAGTTTTGGTAAACCAATCACAACATCTTTCTTTGAAAGCAAGTTGATGTAGTCGAAGTTGAGATGAGAAAGTCTTCGATGCCATAACCACGCTTGAGTTGGTGATGCTTTAGCCATGAGACAGATTGGAGTTGATGAAGTTGTTTCTTGAAGAGAAATTGTATAGAGATCAGTTCCACGATTACCGGTTAGTAAGTCGTTTCCCTGAAGATCTCTAACAAAACACGTAGATTTTCGAAATGCAACTCAAATTCGCATCACAGAAGTGACAACCGAGAAAAGATTGGGATTGAGACCTTCGGGACCTAGTTAAACCTTTTGGATCGTGATATTTCCTTGAAACCAAATCTCCATAACTGAAGAACTTAGAGCAAATTGATCATTTGCCAAAACAACGGGTCCCCAAAGTATTTTTCAACAAAATTGCACAGCAGAGATAGATTGCCCGTCATGTGCTTTGTGCATCCAGAGTCAACAATGAATAGGATGAGTTGTACAATCTGCAAGAGAATTAGAGGACGATGGAATACATGACAAATTGGATCCTAAAGTGTTTGTGAGTTTTAAGACATTAGTTATCCTAGATACATTATCTATGGAAAAACTAACTTTCTTAGTCACACTTTCGTTCCTAACTTTAGGTACCCATTTCCTTTTTGTCTTAGGAACCCATGTATATGCTGATGGGCATTGTTGTGCTATCCACCATTTCCACGCCTTATTAGTCTTCTTATACAACATCCTATAGTAACTCTTTGAATTTGTGATTCTGATGCAACTGTTTTCTTATGGGGTGTTGCAACAGATTTGTTCGCTTGACTTTTGGGTTTTCTAGAACTAATAGGCACTACTTTAGGCTTCTTAGTTCTAGCATTCACGTCATTCAAATACTTAGAAACACAAGCATCATGATTCAAATTAAACACACATTTTCCACAAGTAGCACAAACAACATTAACATTCGAAGTTCTGGAATTTAAACTGTCATTAGACGCAGTTACAGACTTTATTTGATTAGAAATACGATAAACCCTAGGGTGGTCTTCTACTTCAGTCTTCTTAAACTTCACTTGACTAGTGTTTGGCAGGACCTTATCTTTTATTTGATTGCTCCTAGGCTGTAGTATGCTAACATTAGTTCTGTGAGCTACGCTTGTAGATGTAGACATGCGAGGATTAGTATTCCTAGAAGTCTGAGTCAACTGTGGTGCTCTAGTTTGTGTTGTACTACTTGCAATTCGATACATGCCTGGTTTAATCACATTTGTGTTTCTTACAGCTTGCGTTGCTGTTTTAGGCAAATTCTGTGGAGTGACTGGTTTTGATAAACCCTCTGACTCATTAGTTTTTGAAACCGACTTTTTCTTTGCAAAATTTATTCTCTCAAGAGAGTTTGAAAAAGAGTCGGTTTTCCTAAAACAGATGGTTTTGGAATCCTTTGAGCATTTGGTTGTCGAACAACAGATGGTTTATCAAACTTAGTGTCCACAGATTTTCCGTTGCATTTTTCAATGAGTTTCTTTAACTCACTTATTGCAATGTTCTTGTCTTGCGTGAGGTTCAAATCTTGTATTTCAAAAATATTGTGTCACGTCTTTCGAAATTACATTTGGACGCCTTTTCTTTGCAAACTGTGTCCACCTTTTTTACAGTTGTTCTTGACATTCTTGTAAAGCGATTTCAAGAGAAATTAAGTGTTTTTCTAATTTAGCAAAACTCCATAAAAGATCAGTGTAAATATCTTTACTTACAAATTCAGTTTGTTCAGAAAGCTTTTGTGCAAGACAGTCACATTCCCTGACTTTATGAAGATATAAGCATTGTAATTCAGTGATCTCATCTAAATCAGATGAAGATTGCAAATAAGAACACATAACATCTTTAGACACACATTCTTGCAAAAGCATATCATACATGTTGGAAAATTCTGCCTTATCAGATTCAAGTTCATCTTCAAGAGATTCAACGTACTTTAAATCTGCATGCATTTCTTGCTTAAGTTCATGTACAAATGCGAAACTATCATTCTGAGTCTTAAGGGCAAGCGCATCTAAAATTGTCTTAACTAGGATTTCTATATCTTTGGCAGTTGGGGTTGCGAAAGATGATAGAAGGGTCGTTTGAATGGTTTTTACCCATGCTTTGATCGACAATTTCTTTCAGATGAATTAATTTATTCGACATGACATTATATGCTTGGTTACTTTGCTTTATTGATTTAGACACTGTATGAAATCTATGTGTTTGAAAATATTGGTTTTGTTTTCACAATGATTTTCTCCACGTTTTCTTTCTTATTTTTTTTGCTGTGCGAACCTGAATTTCATAATGTTGAGGCGGGGGTTATTAAAATTTATAAAGACTATTTAACTTTGTGTAGTCAAAAGGTCTCACTAAGTCCTTATTTAATTTTGATCGACTTTCTTTTTATCAAGAGTCAAAGTCTCTTCCCCAACGTGGACGAGTCTGTTTGCAGGATCAGATTGGTCATGTGGGATCACATACAAACATGGTATCTTATTTTGAGCCTTTTTGAGGTACCTTGGTATTTGGGCATAGGTAGGTATTCCATTAATGTTAGGGCATTAGTGTGACTAACATATGAATGGTTTGGATTGATTGACTCCGTTTGTAAACAATTTCATTCAAAAACTTTAACTGGTTTTCCATTGAAATCATTTTGTCAATATCTTTTTCTTTTAAGCTTCAAATCGTTATTACCTTTGCTTTTCTCCTTGACAAGACCTTTCGTAATGTGACTTGGTTAAAAGACTCTGTTTGACTAACTCATCATGTTTCTCTTTGACAACTGAAATTTCATAGGCTTTAACTTTTAAACTTTTTTTTATGTCAGTTTCTTTTTGAGCTAATAGTCCTAGAGTTTCATTTAACTTACGTTCAAGTTTGTCATAGTCAATTGTACGATCATTAAGCTTGAACCTTTTTTTTTTTTTTCCCCCCAAACTCAGTCTGTTTATTTTGAAGTGCAACTAAGCAACTATCCTGAATACTATTAGACTCCCCTAGAGTTCTACTAGTTTCCGCAAGAATAGATTTGCACTCAGTTAACTCTTGAGTCAATGTTGCATTTGCTTTCTTTAATTGCTTTTGAATCTTTTTGTTTTCATCGACATCAAGCTTTAAATTAGCAATTAAATTAGCAAGTGCAACACGCTCATCATCACATTCTACATTCATTTTGGTATCTGAATATCATTATCACACATATCCGGTGAGTCAGGAGTGACATTACTATCACCTGTTTCCACTACACATGTGTTACTAATGGATTCAGATTGGTCAAAAAGTTGTATGTCATTGGCAAACACATTATCGTCAGTATCGTATTGTACTTGTTCCAATGGTTCAGCGTCTGTGCCTGAGTCTGCATTAGGAACCTCCTAAATCTTTGCATGTAATTTTATGTGGCTTTCAATTTGTTTATCAATCTCTTCTTCCGTGTGCTGCTAGCATGTCAGATTGCTCTTTTTTTTCTATGCTTTGAAGTTGAACACCTTTCTAGCTTGTATACACCATCAAATCTTTTTCCTTGTGATACGTGGACGTCTTTACCGTTTTGGGTTTCTGCATCCTTTGATAATGACCAAATTCCTTGCAGTTAAAACACTGTATCCCAAACTGTTGCACTACTAGACCACCTACAGTTTCCCTAGCCCTAACAACATTTACTGCCCTCTGATTCCCAAACTGTCCAGTCTGATTGTCATTCTTGTACCTTAGAGTAGTATTCACATTCTTGTTTATGGTGTTTGAGGAAGTTCTGAGTTGGTGTGGTAGGTTCTGTACAGTTTCTTGAAGTACTTTTGCAATGAGAGCCAAATTTTTCTGCATGTCTTTATCCTTTTGAGCTTGTTCAGGATCACTGTATTCTTCAAAAGCTGACTCAGATGGTGGTGTGATTGGTTTGGCTATCTATTTGCCTTTGTATCTGGTAGTTGCATGAGATCTGGTTGAAAGTGAAGCTTTTAATGTTGGTGGAATGTGATTTGTGAGCGGTTTTGCTGTTTGGTAATAAGGTCTTGAAGTGTTTGAGCAGTAGCAACAGTGCTAAATGGGTTTAAGCATTCTTGGCATTCTTTCAGCACCGGGGAGGTTCATTAACTTCCTTTTGGTATTGTTTTAGAATGTCAAAGAGCTTATGGTATGAAACTTCATCCAACTTGTGTTGTTGCTTCACAATTGTGACAAATCTTGACCATTCTGGTTGAAGTTGTTGAAGAAATTGAACATTGACTTGCATCGTTGCAACTGTCAAATTGTTTATGATCATTTCATTCATCATCTTTGAATCTTTGTGTAGTAAGACTCGGTGTTCTCAACAAATGAGAGGGTGAATTGACCAAACTCCCAAAATAAGTTTGTCTTGACATCTTGAATATTGAGTGATTCACCTTGTTGTAGCCTTTCGATGGCTTCCCACATTTCTTGAGCTGTCTGACATGCATCAACAGTTGAGTATATTTCATCTCCAATTCCAGTCAATATCAAATGAATCGCTTCTTTTTCTGATTCAAAATGAGCTCTGTTTTCAGGAGTCATATTCATAACTGTCTCGACTGTTGTTTGTTCAGGAACTGCTGGAGAATCCTCTGTTGCAGGAACAGCTGGTGTTGTGACAATCGTTGGAGTGTATGGACCTTTGAGAATGCACTTCCGTAAGGCATCACCATTTGGTCTTGTATCAATGTATCGTAAGAACCGTGATCGCCATTGTGCATATCGTCCTGTTGCAAGCATTGGTGGACGATCCCTTGAACCAGCTGCCATTATGTTGTTATGCATTTGACTGTCGGTTGTGGAAGTTACAATTGGAGTTGTCATGATGAATGATTTGTTAAATTATGAAGTGAAAAGGATTATGTAGGATCTTAAGATGATAAAGTTGTGTTGTGGTTTTTTCTTGATGTTACAGGTTCGATTTACAAATTTGATTAAACAAATCCGGTACCAAATTTGGTAACAAAATCGGTAAAGCAAATTCGGTAACAAACTCGGTAACAAACTCGGTAACAAACTCGGTAAGATATTGGATAGAGCAAACTCGGAAGGTTTCTCGGACAAAGCAAAACTCGGTAGAATTTGTCGGACAAATTTCTCGAACAAGTCGTCGTAGCAAATTCGACAAGTTACAAATGGAAATTATCTAACAAATTTGCCTATTACAAAATTCGATAATAACTCTCCTAACACAAAACTCGATAAAACCGAAGATTTGTATATCTATTACAACCTTTATGCTAACTTCCGAGAATGAAATGAAATCCTAAAACACACTTTTCGATAAAACCGAAAAATGTGTGCACTATTACAACTCTTATGCGAATTACCGAGAATGAAATGAAATGAAATCCTAGAACACACTTTTCGATAAAACCGAAAAATGTGTGCACTATTACAAAATTCGGAATAATGATTATAAGACACAGATTCGATAAGGCTTGTTTATCAAATTCGGTGTACTATTTTATCTAAATAACAAACTCGGTGTCCTTTTTTTCAAATTTTACCGAGAATGATAAAAACACAAAAATCAAAACTAACAAATTTAAAAATGAATCTTAATACCTTATAATCCTTAGACAAGATAAAACTTTGAATGGAAAGAAGGATTAAAATCACTTTTAAATGAAAAAACACGAACACAACTCGGTAACCCCTTGGCTCTTGATACCAAATGTCGGTACCTATAATATCATTTCACTTCCATACAAATAGGTATGAATCAATGATAAGAAACCATAAGAAAAGAGATAGAAGAATTTTAGAGAGAGAAAGTAGAGAGAAAAATGAGATGGTTGATTACCTTGCACACCAAAATACAAATGAGACCAACACCCTCTCAACACTTGGAGAGGGGTATTTATAGTTTCTTACTAACCTAGGGTGACGCCTAGGTGTAGTGTTGTTGGGTCGGCTCGGGTTTTGGGCTTTAGCCCGCAACGTATACAATATTAGTTTAAATCACGAGCCCGACTCCCTTTCTAGCCAATTACAACGACTAATAAATAAAGACCGAGTTTCCTTGTTCGACTTAATATTTTGAGGCTAACAATATCATTCCCCACTTTAATTATGTCACTCCACTTTCCGCCACTACTTCTACGAGATACACCCTCATCCCCTAGCCCTCCATATTCACCATAAATACTTTTGATTAATTTAACTCAAAGTCTGTCTTCTTTTACCCGAAACCTCCACCACCACTTTCCTAATAAAGCCAAATTACAAGCTTTTAGGCTGCCGATATCTAGACCCCCTAAACTCGACTACTAAGAAACCCGGATTCATTCTCCCACGCCATTTTTTTTTTCATTCCAATTTCCGCCCTAAAAAAAATGTTTCTGCCTCACGCTTTCCAGCTTTTTAATAACTTGTGAGGTGCACGAAAGAGGAAATTAATAGTAAAGAGGGAGGACTTCGAGCACTATTTCACCAACGTTAGTCTACCCCGTAAGATATCATTTTAGATTTCCACCCTGCTAATTTTTTTTCACCTTCTCAACTATCCCGTTCCAACACACAATTTTCTTCATGTTAACACCTACCGGAAGCCCAAGATACGTAAATGGTAAGAAACCAGGTGAGACTCCAATACGATTTGCAAGCCTTTCGATCTCATCATTTCTAACCCCATCACCATAAATTTTTGTCTTTAAATGGTTAATTTTTAAACCAGACACATTTTGTACGCACTTGAAAATTCTCATCAGATTCTTTACATTAGGAAGACTCCATTCGCCAAATACTAATGTGTCATCAGCATATTGAAGATGGGATACAGGAATATCATCGTGACCAATTTTTACTCCTTTAAAAATCCATCTTGAAACTGCCTCATTCAATGTTACATTAAGACCTTCTTCCGCAATCAAAAAAGGAATGGTGATAGAGGATCACCTTGTCTCACACCCCTCTCCATGATGAACTCATTCGTTGGCGACCCATTTACAAGAACCAAAACCGTAGCCGAATTGAGACACACTTCCACCCATTTACACCATTTATCGCCAAAACCCATTTGACCCATTGTATCTGTAATAAACTTCCAATTTACGCTATCATATGCCTTTTCAAAATCTCTCTTCAGAAGAAATGCTCTCTTTTTCTTCTTCTTTAAAAAATCAAATGCTTCGTTAGCAATTAAACTCCCGTCAAGAATGAATCGACCTTTTATAAATGCATTTTGTTCATCGCCAATCAGCCCACCAATCACCTTTTTAATTCTTTCAACAAGAATTTTATAAAAGCACCCGATCAAGCTAATAGGCCTGTAATCACTCAAACCAATCGGGTTTTGAGTCTTTGGTATTAACGTCACAAACGACGGATTACATCCTTTTGAAATAGAGCATGTTTCCCAAAACCATTCCAAGGCTTTCAAAAGATCAGCTTTAATAACGCCCCAACACTTTTGAATAAAACCAAAGTTAAATCCATCCGGACCCGGTGCTTTATTGCTGCCACATCCCTTTATTGCGTTCCAAGCCTCATCCTCGCTAAACACCCCTTCTAATTCTTCCTTCTGATTTTGTGAAATGGTCCTGTACCTGTTACTGCTTAGAATTGGTCTAATCTGAGCATTTTCTTTAAATGTGTCTTTTTAGAAATTAAAGACTTCTGTCTTGATATTTACCGAGTCTTCGCACCAAACACCGTTAATCATCAGACCCCTCAAGTTGTTTTTTCGCATTTTACTTCTAATACAAGCATGGAAAATTTTTGTATTTTCATCACCATCCTGAATCCACTTAAACTCTGATTTTGCTTAAAGCATATCACTTTTACATCTATCTTCTCTATACCATCTTTTCCTGCCTCCTTCAGTCTTCTAATTCAAAAACTCTTCAAGGTTTCTCGTTTCAGCAATTGACTCTCATTTAACATCTTCATCTTTAAAGAAATCAACATCAATGTCATTAGACCCAAATCGTTGTTTGCTCCAGCTTCTTAAACCTTCCTTCACAATCTTGAGCTTATCTCTAAATATAGCCTTCTGGGTTCTAGAAAAAACACGGCCTTCCCCTAGGTACCCCACAATGATTCAATCAGGATCATACATCCATACATCAAAAAAATCGAAATGGTTTAGGGCTAAAGCTCCACTACTTTGTCATAGAACCTAATACTGAGCAATTAGATGGAGTGTTGGCTAAACAGTTTTGTGATAAATTCGCTTGTTACACCTTCAAAAAAACCGATGAAAGGGTTAGGTATAAATATAACATGTAATTGTGACTTGGTTTAGTTAACGTGTTTGCATAACTAGTATTTAAAGTAAATTGAGTAAAATAAAATTCACAGAATACTTCAACCTGTATTTATAGATTTGTGTCTGGTTTCTGGTAGGGTTTAAACGAACTGAATGTTCAGTGAACATTTCATGAACCGTTCGGTAAAAAGTTTGTTTATGTTCGTTTATTTATTAAATGAACGAACATGAACAACATTTTACGTTCGTTTAGTTAAATGAACGAACATGAACAAAAGTCTTATTCGTTTATTTATGTTTGTGAATCGAAATCACAAACACAACACACTCGAATACAATACACCCCCGGTTAGCTCTTGATACCAATTGTTATAATAAGAAACACTAGCTAACAAAGAAAATCCGGAGGTCGGGGAGGATTGAACAAATAGAAAGCCATATTATTTAGAGAGAGAAAGAGTAGAGAGAAGATGTGTGTGTCTAGAGAGAGAAAGTCAAGAACACACACACTTTACAAAATGAATCCTCACCCCTCCATGGAAGTATGGAGGGGATATATATAGGTCAAGACTATCCTAACTTGACAATTCTAGTCCTTGTAGTCTTGCCTAATGATTACTAATGTAATTCCGATATGTCACCATATTTTAAGGCTAACAATCTTCCCCCAATATGTGGACATATGGAATTACTTACAATGTTCCTATCTTGTACAAATACAACATAAATAACGTCTTCCAAAGTGCTTCCAAAGCTGAAGATGTCTTCGAAGTTCTCCTGTTCTTGAAACTTGTACTCCAGCTTGGATCTTCGTTGTCTTTACTTGTACAGGAACCATTGTAGTATGCATGAACTGGATTAACTTCCCCCCAATTCATGCAGCATGTCTAAAAAAGCTTTCTTCATAGACTCCTTTTTGGCGAAGTTTCTGAATCAGCTTCCCCCCAAACCAACATCCCTATCTTAAGCAGATTCTGAAACTTTGTTGTAGCTTGAACAATCTTCTACTTGTCATCGACGTGCACAGCGGAAATTTGTAGAAGTCAAACCACACCAACGACCACTGCTTCTTGTCATTAGGGCTTGGTGAATATTCGTTCGGGGGTACATGCGAGAAATCAGCAACAATTCTTCTCACATATGCATAATACTTCACAAACCATACTAAGTAAAGTAGTCTACACTACTTCCCCTTGGAAGTTGACACGGTAACATCAAAGTCAACTAAGTCCCGGATGTACACATTTTCCCCCATGATGGTTGCGAACTCTCGGAAGCATCATTGTCGTGTACGTCCATATACTCGAGAAGTTCTTGTCATAAGCACAAATCTTGATTTACAAAAGAATCATTACCATCTTTTGACTTCAGAAACCGTAGAGAATGAAGCAAGATCAGAAAACTTGGTATAAATCCAGTCTTTGTATATGAATGTCGTTGTAGAACTTTGAGAATTTTGCTTAGACTGTGAAGTACCATTGTCTTGGAATCCCGTGAGAATTGCTGATTACATCTCAACCTTGAAACTCTCTGGCTAACTTACCACACCTTAACACACACACACACACACACACACACACCACTAATCACTTGGTGAAGTAAACCCGATATACCAAACTTGAAAATGAAGTAAAATCTCCCAAATTTGTTACTTAAGCTTGCACTATTGTTGATTGAAGAACGGTGCAAGATTAAATCTATAAGTACTCTATACCCAACCAGAAAAGTATAAGAAGTACAACACCTCTTGAAATTATCCACATCGTCTTCTGCGTGTGACACTGAGTACTACAATGTAACTCCTTTAAGTGATAGTTAACCAGGTCTGCAACCAACCACCCCTGACTGCTGGTAACTAGATAATTCAAGTCTCAATCATAACCGTTGTACGTTCAAGCAAGTCATCAATCGATAGATTGGGTTTGAAGAAAAGGGGTAGAAAAATAGAAGGAAGTCTCGATGATGAAATAAGTAGACGCCTTCGTAAAATCCAACTTCAATCTCAAATAAGGGATACCAAATTGACTCCGTGATCACTTGTCATCGTAATCCGAATCTTTAGCCGTTTGACGTTGTAGTGAATCTTATTCGGATCATTTGTAGTGTTATGTATCATGTTTGTTGTGTTGTTGAAATCAATTAACGTTCACGGGATTTTACAATTCTATGACTTAAACCGTAAAAAGAATCGAAAAAAAGACATTAACGGATTTTTACTAAATCAAGAAAAAACCCGTGAAAAAAGATTGGATGTTGGTGAAATCGTATATTGTTGTCGAAAACTTTGAACTTTCATGAACGATTTGTTGAGCTTTTATAGGCGAAAAATGATTAACGAGCTGAATTATAACTTGTGATGACTAACGGTTAAAAGAAGTTTCAACAATAAGGGTTATAAAACAACAAAGGATGAGTGGTGAATCTACCTTAAAGTCCAGGGACTGAAATTGCAAAATTCCACTTTTTGATTAATAAAAAAAAACGTTTCCTCCATAACACTTATTCTTCTTGTTTTCAAGTAGAAAAATTATCACGATAATGGATCACGATCTTTTGAACCGGTACGGTTATCGTCGGTAAAATCCAAATATACCACGTTGATCGAAATGATGTCATGAACACGATGATATAAATCTTAAGTCCCGTCGTTTACCGACACTCGAAACCGAAAAACTGAAAAATTGTTTAAAAAAACGATTAAGTAGTTGTTCTTTTCGGTTCCTACTAGCTTTACTAGTTCGGTTCTTGTAAGACAAATACTAGATCGGTGCTTTGAATTTGAACTTCGTTCAGTTGCCTTGCTATTGTAGCTCGTTCGGTTCTAGTGGCAGGGTACTCGTTCGGTTCTTTGTTATTGTAGCTCAATCGGTGGTCTTAGAAATGTTACTCGAATCGGTTCCTCAAGTGTTGTTGCTCGTTCGGTTCCTAAGTGCTTTCACTCGTTCGGCTCCAAAGAAAGCACACGTTCGGTCCTTGATGAAAGTCACTCGATCGGCTCAACTCAAAAAGTTACTCGTTCGGTTCGCACTAGATTTGGTGCTTTAGTCGGTCACACAAATATCAAACACCTTGTTAGCACTTTTCTTCTTTCCGTTCACATCTCTTGTACACAAAAAACCAACCAAAAAAAAAAAGCTTTTACAATAAGCTTGAGTTTAACCATAAATAGTCCACGAAAAAATAAAGAATAAAAGAGATGATAAGAAGTTCCTTTTCAAATGAAACACACTTTTTGTCAAACGAAACGCACTCTTATTGATTAAAATGGTATTGACTTCTGATGTTTTTCAAAACAAAAATGCACCAAGTCATAACTATAAATGATGAACAGTAAGCCCAAATGAAAATTTTGTATAGAAAGCCCAAATAAGAATGTAAGCAACAAAAGTATAACGGGTGAAATTTAAACAAAAATAAGCCGAATAAGTAAAAAAAATAAGCCTTTTTAAGCCGAACCAATAAGCTCAAATAAGCCACCACAACAAAACCACAACACAACACACACAATACAATACACCCTCGGTAGCTCTGATACCAGTGTTAAAATAAGAAATCACAGCTACACAAGAAAATCGGAGTTCGGGAGAGATTGAAGATCTTGAGGGGGGGGGGGGGGGGGGGGGGGGGGGGGATTAGGGGGCAAATGTTTAGCCATATTATTAGTGAGAAAGGAAAAAGATGGGAAGAGGTGTGTGTCTAGAGAGAGAAACAAGAACACACACCTTTTTACAAAATGAATCCTCACCCCTCCATGGAAGTATGGAGGGGGTATATATAGGTCAAGACAAGGACACTATCTAACTTAACATTCTAGCCCTTAGACTTGCCTAATGAAAACTAATGTAATTCCTATATGTCACCATATTTTAAGCTAACACATCTAATGTATAAATAGTGTTACCTTTTAAAATTGACGATTCAACAGTTTTCAAACTTAAAGATTAAAGAATGGTCAAATAATGACACTGTAGTGACATACCTTTTTCTCACGGTACTCTAATCGAAACCACAAAGAAGCGGAGAAACAGTTAGCGTGACGCTTGTTAAAAACTCTAAAATCCTTAGGAAAATCCTTCTTAAACTTCTCTTATAGTTTTGTTCTAGTGGGATGAGCCGTACTTCCCTTGATTCATACTGGCCAGTTTAAACCACTCATAATAAAAAACTTTATTCTGAAAACTCATTATGAACTATAAATAGGTCCATAATAAATCTGAATTTCATAAAATTAATCATGTTTATATTTATTTTAAAAACCCTTTTATTTTCTCACAAGTCCAATACTTAAAATAAAAATAATATAAACATAAAACTAATTCACATAACAATTATTTAAATAACAACACTTAACAATTAAGTCATGCAAATATCAATATATGATCCTAATTATCTAATAATTAAAACATGCATATATTCATATAAGGCTCCTTCGTCCTATAAACTCCGGCCACATCCATCGACATAATCGATTGCGTAAGCTTTATACAAATATACACCACATAGCTCATAAAATTTCAAACAACTTTTAGGCCCCATTAAAAAATTGCCAAGGTCTTCCCTAGCTTTTAAAGTCGTGGATCGAAACCACATAAATTTAATGTCTATGTTTTAATTCTTGATCATCATATTTGCATATATTTTTTTTAACAATTAACAAGATTAATATTACATATCCCTCCATGATAAATTGCATGTATTTATCATGGATTCCAAATTAACAATTAATTTAAACATAAAACCGATCAATTTACAATTTAAACATATCAAGTTTTATCTATAAAATTGCATACAACCTAGAATTCGTCTAATTAATTTCATAACCAATAAAGATTGAATCTTGATGCCCAAAGATCGAATCTTGATGCATAAAACGTCTAAAAGGCTTAAAAAATTAATCAACTAATTTTTGTCTAATTTTATTTACTTGTAATTACAAATTCTACACGTTGGCTCGCGATGCCACTGTTGGGATTTTAGATCTAATTAACAATTAAACATATCACGAGTACGCATCGGAAAGATCAAACACGTATAGAACTTATAATTAACAAGGGATTGAAGATGTGTACCTTTTAGCAAGAAATGTTACACTGATTTAGCAATAAACGTTACACCGTCTTCAATATACGCGTCTGTATAACACCACGTGAAACCACCAAGGATCAAAAGAATAATCCCTCTAAGTTTACACACACACAATACGTTCTTAGCAAACAACGTGTATGCTAGTACTAGTAGTGTTTTAACCAAACGATCACTTCGTCTTTGAATCGATCAACACACGAATTAAAAACCCTCACGTATGTGGCACAAGACCATAAAACCGAAACCCTAAGGGTTGTTCGGTTTGTTCGGACAACACAAGAAGGAAACCAAAACCCTATGTTGGTTTGAAGCTCGGTCGAACACAAGGATGCACAAGGGAGAGATTTAGGGATTTTTGGGATTCAAGTTATGACCTCTCAAGGACCCTAAGACCTCCTTATATACTCCTCTCAACTTGGCTTGTAAGCAAATTCCACCACCTCCTCATAAGGAGGTGGTTCGTCCGACTATAAGGAAAGAGTGGGAAAAACCAAACTTTCCTTTTTCCTGGTTTTGCATATTAGTCCTTTAACTATTAACAACTACTCCCTCCGTCCCACATTAAGTGTCCACTTGACTTTTTCAAAGTCTTTTTTCTTCAACTTTGACCTTAATGATTTCTTCTTATGTTATATGATACTTGATGCAAGATATATGAACGGATAGAGTTTTGAATATATTTTTCGTTGGTAAAATTTTCGTTCAATATTATATAACACAAATAAAAATATTTATGGTCAAAGTTGAGGAAAAAAGACTTAAAATATTCCATTATGGACACTTAATATGAGACGGAGGGAGTAATATTTATTCTTGTTAAACTTTTAATGATCGTTTGTTAAACACTAATTAATATATTACATTAATATATTAAATACGTTGTTCTGCATATTAACGTGTGCGTCCCTTTAGGCTCGAATAAATTTTCGGACATGTATAATTTATATTTGTTCATAATCCAACAACTCACAAACGTTCTCTGTCAGGTAGGAGTGACTACCTGGATTGCCAAGTTTCTGTCTTAGATATTCCGATCGATCGTGATTCACCAATAGTTGTTAGTCGTGGATTCCTGCGTACGATTGATGGCATAGTAAATACTTCAAAGAGACTTTTGTCAACCTTTGATGGGTTTTGTCACCAAACCTTCCGTGCTGCAATATCAGATTTTATGAGAAACGAAGAAAGTGATAGTGATGATGAGTAAGATTATCAGATAAAGAGAAATAATTTTGGAGCACCGATATATGGACCTAAACCTGCACCATACTTAAACTGTAACGATCCGGATGAACGATCATTAGCTATGCAAAACGTAACTAACCCATTCCGAAAAATTAGTGTTTGGAAGAAGGCAGTTAGTTTCCTTCGCTCGTTACCAGTACTATTAAAGCAAGTAAATTGGAAGCCTGATTATAAAGGTTCGTATACTAAAGAAGAAGAAGCAACAGGACAATGGCGAACCGAGATAAGATTGACTGATCCGTATGGGAACATTTATTTGCAAGGATTCACAACAAAGAAAACGGACATGAAATTATCGAAGTACCACAAGTTGAGTGACATTATGTCACCCAACTGGTTTATGGAATGAAGAAGTGAAACAAGTTGGAATAAAGTTCTAAGAATAAAATCATTTGTATAAATCCATAATGGATTACATTTTATGTACGGAATTTAATCCGATATATGATAATTATTAATATTGTATAAGGGTTAAGTAAGTATGTCGGCGATGTTGTCGATGGACGGCAACTTGTCGATGAGAAATGTCCTTTCTGGACATTATCGCGAAGAAGAGGTGACGGTATTTCGGATGTGTTTTTTGGTACGAGAAATGTTGCAACCAGAGATTTTGCTAAGGTCAATCCTCGCCTTTTTTATCGCACATGATAGGGAAACGGGCGTGGAGTCGTACGTCGTATCGACCGAAGCTTGTTTCAATCCAATAGTTGCTTGTTGACAATGCTTTTTGCGCTTACCAATCGGCCTTCAGTATGGATATAGCAAAAGAGAGCGGTTTGTTTCTTCTTGAAACTCAAGATTCAAAACAACATCCCACTAACATACAAATACCGCGAGTGCTCTTACGTCACATAATCTCCCCGCATGATCAGAGTCGGCAATATACACGATTTTCTGTGTCCGGTCCCTTTAGGAAACCATAATCTAAGTGTGTAGTGCCTTTATGTTCGGAAGATACGTTTTAACCCGATTCAAAGGTGAGAGGTTTTGGAGCCTCTGAAAACGTGCACAAAGGCAGACACTAGAACATGATTATCAGGCCTACTTGCCGTTAAGGTATAATAAACTACCTATCGAATGCACGAGTACTTGGTACTATCTAACCAACTCTCTCTCCTTCATCTTTTACGTTGGTTTATATCGGATGAAATGGGGTTTTCAATGTTGTTAGAATCTACTAGACTAAATTTCTAGGCATATCTTTAATAACTTAGATAGTTAAAGAATATACAGTCTTCTATTTGTTTTAATTTGTAATCCAATGAATAATTAAGTTCACCCATCATGCTCATCTTGAAACTCCAACATAGCATGATTTTGGCAAATTCATCACACATGTCTTGACAAGTCCAAACCGAATATAATTTCCTACGACATAAAAAAAAAAAAAATATATAATGGGGGTAGTGAACAATGATAAGATTTGAACTTTTCTTCTTAGTAAAAAGAGTGTTATCTACCATTCCTATTTTATATTCATGTTTAATAAGAAAAGCTTTTAATCTATCCATACAACCTTTGGTGCTTGTTAAGAACCATACAAAGCTTTCTTTATTTATAAAACATGATTCCGGTTTTTACGAAATCATGAATACTCGGAGGTTGAGCACGTATACCTCCTCATTATAAACCCGTTCAGGAATGCACGCTTTTTACATCCATTTGGATAATTAAAATCTAATGTGCACAGCATAAGGCTAATAATTTCCCCAAATAGGATCACGTCTGAGGTAACCGGCATAAGTTTCATCATAATCGATGCCCTCTTGTTGGTTGTAGCCTTGAGCAACTAACCTTGCCTTATTTTCGAGAAACAATACCGTTCTCGTCTAACTTATTCCTAAACACCCACTTAGTTCCTATAATTGTCATATTCTTAGGTTGTGGAACTAACTCCCAAACGTCGTTAGCAATGAATTAATTTAATTCTTTTTGCATGGAGATTATCCAACTTTCACATCTCCTTAAGTTCTCATTTACATTCTTATGTTCTATAGTTGATATAAAAAAGTAGAAGTTACTTTGGTTCTGGGCTTGTGATCTGAGGGTACTTTGGTTAAGGTTTCCGATAACATTTTCTAAGGGATGGTTCCTAGAATCCTTAATATTGACTATTTCGTCAATCTCTAATATTTCATCCTCAACAACATTTTCTAGGTTTTTCTTTTCGATTTCACTATTAGCTTCTTCTTCATCTAAGTCATCATCCACCAAGGGTGATGGTCGCTTTTAGAGGGTGAGAAGTTTTCCATGAATGTTACTTAGAGTGATTCTTCGATTTCTCTAGTGTGTTTTACTAAGAATGATATACGCTTACTATTTTTGCGAGTACCTAAAAAGACACATTCGTATGACTTTGGGTCAAACATGGTAAGGTATCCTTTGTGTTTAAAATGAAGCACTTGCTTCCAAACACTCTAAAATAGTCAAGAGTATGTTTCCTACCTCTTAAGATTTCATAGGGTGTTTTTCCTAGGATGGGTATAATTAGGATTTAGTTGAGAATGTATCTTGAAGTATCTACGACGTTACACCAAAACTTTTATGGTAACGATTGCTCATTCAACATGGTTCTACTCATTTCCTGAAGTGTCCTGTTTTTCCTTTCAACCACGCATTTTGATTTGAAGGAGTGCATGGAGTCGAGAAGTTTGAATGAGTAATACCATTAGCATTTACAAAAACTCTCCAAGATTGCACTTCAGTTATCAAATTCTCTACGTGGTCGGTTCTTATTGACCACTATTGTAACTCCTAATTGGTCTTGGATTTTCTTTACTAAAATATTTCGAATATGATCAAAAGCTTCGGTTTTATCCTTAAGAATTAAGTCCAATGTACCTAGAGTAGTCATCTACTATGACTAAGGTGTAACGGTTTCCTCCGTAATTCTGTACGGCGGATGGACCAAAAAGATCCATGTGGAAAAGTTCTAAGAATCTAGTCATTGAGACTATGTTCTTAGATTTGTGACTAAACTTAAGTGCTTTTACCAATTTTGCAAGCCTCAAAAAATGTTACGATTGAATAGACGCAAAATTAGCATGACAATCTTCCAATGCTACAATTGAAGTTTTCATCATCGTTGCAAGACATATTTTGTCTTTTGGCTTATTTCCTAATTTCATCACATACAAGCCTTTCTTCATAATACCTCTACCTATGACTTTACCATCCTTAGTGATTTCACTATCATGTTCAGAAAAAGTTACTCTACACTTATTATCACATATTTATCCTATACTTAGCAAGTTAAATCCTAAATTATCAACATGTTCTACATTATCTATTTTGAGAGAGTCATTAGAAATCGTACATTTGCCAATGATGTTACCGCGAAGATTACTACCAAAAAGATGTTACCTCTATTGTATGCCTTGTAAGTGGAGAAGAGTTTTCGGTTACCCATCATATGTTTAGAGCATCCCGCTCTCCTTGAATCCATTCATACTGGCTTCAAATCAGACTCCAATGCAAATCTAATTTTAGTAAGAACAATAAATCAAGACATTTGTCCCACATATCTCATGGATCCAAAGTTGTTAATTCCAACAACCTAGCAGTTTGATCCAATGGTTGGGATGTGAGAATGGAAGACACCTTTCCCATAGCATTAACTTTGGATGTGGAAAGTTGTATCCAACTTAACGGGAAATCCATGAGGTTGGTTTTGTCGACCAACGTGCCTTTTTGGTTGCGGTGTTTTAGGACGAGAATAATTATTATTGACTTTTCTAGGAGGTGGATTTTTTTATCTAAAATTTTGTTTTGAAAATCCAACACCCGGGTTAGATATGGCTTATAGAATTGTATAACTTCATTGTCACCAGCAACAAGAACTTTGACTTTGGTTTTACAATTATGTGTTTTGGTCTAGACCCTATAAGATTTTTGAAAAGACACACTTTTTCTCAGAACCAGACGTTGCTGGTGGCGGTCCCATATTTATTTTGGGGGCCGCCTGAACATTATGGGGGCCGCCCATATTTGTGGGACCTCCATTAGAAGACGTCTTTTTTTGAGCTTTTAAATTCTATTCCTTAGTTCCACTATAGGGATGCTTTAATATGAATTAAACACTAAACCTAATTTTATGCACCGGAGTTATAATTATTTTTAACATTTCAATCAAACAATATGTACTCTTTTCTATTCGTTTAATCTAGTAATTCTTCTTTTACTTTCATTTTCAATTTTAAGTGTGTGGCACTTTGCACAATCAATATCAACTCTCTTGTTTTTCTCGAGTGTAAACAATTTATCTTTTAAATCTCTAAGCTCATTTTCTAGACTATTTCTAATAGTTGTTAACCTTTTGTTCTTAGTGATTATCTTTAAAATCATTTTTGCATATTTAACATATTCATGTCTAACTAAATCATCAATGAAGAGTTCTCATCACTAAAGTAAGAAGATTTGGAACATACCATTTGGTAACTTGACTACATGACATGTCTCGTCTTGATCTTTTTCATCATCTCTTCACCGTATATTGCTCCAAGAACCTCCAACAAATGCCCTTTGGTTCTTGTCTCTCAGTGGCTTTGACATTCCTCCAATAAGATGATTTGAATCTCCACCACTAAACACTTCCTTTCACTTTAGCTCTGTTTTTATATTGTCATCTGCTTCTTTAAAAGGTCTTTTTTCGTTTCTGAAGGTGTCTCAACGACATCTACCGTCATTGCGCTTAAAGAACTTATTGAAGTTCTCTTACGACCGCCATGGCCCGGTACTCTTCGTCTTCTTTTCTTTAATCGTTTGTTGCTTTTATTTGTTTGATAGATTAAAGGTGTTTATGGATTGGGATTTATGATAATCAGTTGTTGTTAGATATTGTTATGGGAGTTTTTGTTTCTAAACATTAGCAAACCCCATTAGAAAACCCGTTTGAATAATTATGTCTTCTCAAACACAATCACCATCGGTTAGTATTGAGAAGTTTAATTGGAAGAGTAATTTTAGTTTATGGCGGATTAAAGTTCGAGCCTTATTGAAACAACAAGGCATTTGGGCACCTCTAGCCGGTCCCAAACCGGCTAATATGACCGATGTAAAATATAGTTCACAAGATGAAAAGGCGCATTCCACTATTTTGCTATCTTTATCGGATGAGGTTCTTTACGAGGTTGCGGATGAGGAAACAACTGCCGGTGTGTGGAAGAAGTTAGAAAAACTTTATATGACAAAGTCGTTGACGAATAAGTTGTTATTGAAGCAACGTTTGTTTTCACTTCGAATGAAAGAGGGCTCGATATTAAAAGATCATCTTGATGCGTTGAACTCAATCCTGATGGATTTGAAAAATGTTGAAGTCAAGATTGATGATGAAGATGCCACTCTTATTCTTCTAGTATCGTTACCTCCCTTGTTTGAGAACTTTGTGAATTCCTTTGTTGTTGGTAAAGACACCATCACATTAGAAGATGTTCGATCCAGTTTGCATTCCCGAGAGCTTCGTCATCAAGCATCAGGAACTTCAGAATCTCAATCTGTTGGCTTATCAGCTACGGGCCAGGATATGGGTAGACATCGAACACAAAAAGGCAAAGGAAAATGTAGGAAACTAGAAGGGGGAGGGGTGAATAGTTCACCGGTTAATTGTCCGTTTTAAAACTTTACTTAGAAAATTGTTTGATTCAAATTGTATATCAATCAATCAACAATATGAATCACAAATAACTATCTAATGTAATGAACTAAGTAAACAATAACAATATAGAGAGACAGAGAAAGAAACGATCAAACCAAGACACCAAGATTTATAGTGGTTCGGCTACGAAGCACCTCTTCGTTCCTATTCCACTCCTCGAGTACTCCACTCGAGATTTCACTATGTCAACAAGCTCCCTTTAGGAGGAGAAAACCGTTTACACGTCGCTTACTTTCTTTTCTGACATTAAGCTAGATGTCGAGTCCTAATCTTAACTAGAACTAATCTAAGACTTCACTAAGTCTTTATACACTCACAAGATATATACCCTTGGATTGGCACACAATCCAAATCACACCAATACACAATTTACACTATTGGATCTACACACAATCCAATTTACACAACAACACAAAGTAAATATAATGAAGATTTGTGATCTTGAGGAGGAAGAGAGAGATCACTTGATAACAATTTGTATGTAGAAGAATACGATTGTTCTTCTCTTGCACTTGATTAGAAGAAGAAGGGAGGAAGAAAGAATTAATCACTTGAAACAAGATCAAGGTATGTTAGTGATCAAGATATGTGTTTTAGAAAGAAAGAAAGAAGAGAGAAAAGTAGATCTAAGAAAATTCGTGACAAGAGGTTCTGTTTTTCAGATGGGGTGGCCCAGTATTTATAGAAGACAAAAAAGAGCCGTTATGATGGCGGCGGTCCCGGCGGTCCCTAATATATAAGGGGGCTGCCGTAGAGTACGCTCCTATTTTTGTGGGGAAGGTGTTATCTGTTATGGAACCTTCCATTTTGGAGGGAAAAATCTGATTTCAAATTTAATGTTTTAATAAAACATTTTTTTTGAATAAATATTTTGTTTTTATATTTTTATAAAAACACTTTTGTAGAAATGTAAGGTTTAAGAAAAAATATTTTCTTGATCACTAATCATATTTAATGATTTGTTTATTCGTACCTTAAGTGATTAATCTTAGAAATAGAATTTTATGATTAGTAATTTATAAACGTTTATTTTTATCGTAAACGTTTTTACATTTTGTTATTATTAAAACATTGAGACGTCGAAAAATATAAATAACGTTTTTAGACATTATTTGTATTAACAATCTCCCATTTTTTGATGATGACAAAAATAAACTCATTTAGTATAAAAGTAAAAGTTTATAAATTATTAATGAGTTTAATTCTATTTCTGCCCCTTTTTGTCGAATCCACAAAGGTTTATCGTCGAGTCGTAGTAGAGAGAAAGAAATCGACGATTAAAGACTCCCCCTTGATGTAAGCTCCCCCTTGTTCGGGGCACCAAGGGATCGATCTTACGATAATTTGTTTGCTACAAAACAATGTTAGAAATAAAAGTGCAAGCCAACATAGCATGACAAATATCTTAAGAGTATAATCCACACATTTAGAAACTCATAAATAAAGTACATTAAAATTCATAAAGAGATCATATATAGCCATAAGGACAATATATGATAATACAACATAAGATAATTGATGTTCATCAAATACAACCCTCCGATATATTATATATATATTTAAAATAAAATACATATACTTATACTTAAGCAAAGTATCATACAAATTATTCTTAGGAAAGAATAATGAGCAATCAACACGGGTATCGTTCTCCTCGGCGAGAGGTGAATGGAAAGCTACGTTCAAGTTGTAAATCAAGCTTGATTCTCATAAAAGTTTTTGGTTTTGGTTTTAAACTATTTTTATACTAAAAATTAAACTAATATTAATTCTAAGATTAAAACTACAAGATTATACTAAAATTGATCTAAAAGATATCAATGACAAATATGCTTAAAAATATAAATGACTAATATGCTTGCTAAGTGACGAGAAAAGTTCTTTAAGTGTGAATCTAGGTTTATTAATGAATTATAATCCTTAGAAAAGATAATTTTCTCACAACGTTGGTTTATTTTGAAAACGATCTCTTACAAAGAAAATAATTACTAGATGTGTAATTTGATTATTCTCCGGATTTTGCCCTTTAAACAATCAACTTACAAATCTAAATAATCTGACAAATTATTAATCTCTAAACCTTTTATAAATCCACACTTAATTCCCAATTCACAAAAATCACTTAACCAGCACTAATAAACTACTTGCTAATCATAATAACAAAATGAGCAAAACAAAACATTAATACTGTAACACCCCCAAAAATCATTTACAACGCAGCGGAATACCAAATGGGGTGTTACTTCGTAATACACAGCAATAGATACAAGAGAACGACCTCTAAGTGTCGTTTGAATAATAACATTTGTTGATTCAATAAAAATCTGAATTTAATAATACATTTGTCCCATAATTTGCATCACAATGAAAAGCTTGAATGTAAAGACTCCAATGCACATCAAATAGTCCAAGCATCTAATTCACCTGAGAAAAACATGCTTAAAAGTGTCAACATTAAAGTTGGTGAGTTCATAGATTAGTTTAAATATAAATGTAATCCACTGTATATCACAGTACTATGTAAAAATCCCAAAGATTTATAAAGAATGCATAACACATTTTATGTCATCAAAAGTACCAATCTTATCCCAAAGATGTTTATAAGTAATGCATGACAGATGTAATGTCACCAAAATGTTCCAAGTATGTATGTGTCGGGGGGCCCTGTAGTCCCCAACAATGATCCGACATGTTATAACGTTCGTTTACCTGGTGGTAGCTAATCACCCGAACGGGGGTTGTCAATCCCGAATAGATCTATAATGTTCGTTTACCAAGTGATCGCTAATCACCCGAACAGGGATCCACACCCGAATAGATCTATTTCATAACATTCGCGCTCACCCTCCAAGTGATTTACAGTTCATGACGCTGTGACGTAGACTTGTATGTACCCTAATTTGGGCAGGGATACAAATAATGCGTATATATACTCCCGTTACCGGTGTCCCCTCCAAGAACAACTAATCACTAATATTAAAAGAAAGTTACTATTCTTAGACCTTCCGTCTTTAGAACCGAATAATGATCTTAAAACTATTAATTTAAATAATAACAACAAAAATGAAGTCAAATAATGTATCCCATAGCGAGCTATGCAAATAAGTATGTAAACCAATTTGTAAACAATCATGTAAATGCATTTGTAAACAAGCATGTTCTCACCCCAAAAATATATGTAAAACCAGTAAAACATGGGGCTATAAACTCACAAAAAATCCTGTTAAACAATCATCTTGTTCATATAAGATAACCAAGTATAAGATTTGTAGACAAGCATGTATCCCCCTCGCGGGTTATAAACATTCAAAAGATTGAAAGCGAGGCTAGGGAACTCACATTGATTAAAGGCCCCGATCAAGTAATCCAATTAAGAATCAAACTGAATCATGCAACGATCTCGACCCACGACCTATAATTATGTCGTTCGATTATAATACACGTATTAAATACGATCAACGATGCGTACATCGTAACGACGAAATCATACATATTTTTATATGTATGCAGTCATATATACATGTGACGAGAAATCCACTTGCGCGTCTTTAAACCTTAACCCTTAGTATATTTTATGTATATATACTATTTTCCGTCCATTATAACTTATCTCAATATTTACAGAAAGTTACTATTTTTAGACCTTCCGTTTTTAGAACCAAATAATGATCTTAAAACTATTAATTGAAATAATATATTAACCGACATTTAGTTTTTGACCCGCTATATCTTAACTGTTAAAACTGATAATCCTCGCGGCAAAGTAAAATGTGATTACGAACAACTTTCGTGTTTCGCCGGAAGGCTGAAACGGACTCGAAAGTGTTCAAATCGTTTAATTAATAGATATGTCAGATTTAATATATTAAAAATAACTTATTTTCTATTAAAGTATACATTTCGATTACACTCCAGTTCCTTCGTTATTTGGATTTAAAAGTCCCGTTTTATATCAAAATATCCGTATAATTATAATTTGTTATATTTTGTAAATCAAAATATAATTTTTCAAAGTCTCGAATTCCGAATCTTATGTTTCGATTTTTGATATTTATTATTCGGTATAAAAGGTGTCAAGGTCCATTTTTGGTCCAACTCTCGTCTCAGATATATCCAATATCTCTTTTAACTTATATAAATTCCGTGTTAAATTTTATTCGTGTTTTACTTAGCCGCGCAAGTTATAATATTTTTCAATCACATTTAATCAATTTATAATATAACGAAATTATTGAATACTTTTAAACTAAACGCACCCTTTTTCGGTGTCACCACACTCAACGCACCCGTTTCTGTTGCAAACACAACCCGCACACCTTTATCCTTTCGGTATGTTACCCCAACACTCACCGCACTCCGTTTCCATTCTACAGTTGCAAACCCATACCAACCACAAACAAATCCCAACGCGCCTTCTCGCTGTTTTGACAGCCAAAAACGCATGAACCCTTGTGCGTTTCTGACCAATACCAAACGCACCCTATTTTGGTGGCGGCGAGACAGCCAAACCAAACCACCCCCTATTGTGTTATAACCCAAAACCTACTCAAACAAGCCCCGTAGATGGGCTAGTACAAAAACCAAACAATCCAACACCCATAGTGTGCGGTCTTCAACCCACAAACAAAACAACCCCCCCGGCTGTCCCAGCCAACCCTAAAACCAATGACACACAATCAGCTGTTATAAGGACAAGCCAAACGCACCCTATATGTTTGTACAAAACCCAACGCAAATCCTACCCCCCCTCCGGCCCGCGGCATGACCCCGCTAATAACCCCACTACCAAACAGATACCAAACCAAACCCTCTCCTCATCCGGCTGTCCCAGCTGTTTACACCAACCCGACACGACCCCCCATGGTATGGCGGTAAGTTCCACCATAAAACAACACCCCTTGCCTGGCTTGAGACTCAACCCGACGGCACCCTTGTGGTGGGTTGACAACAACCAAAACGCAACCCCCTTTTGTGGTTTATGAACCAAAACGCACCACATCCTATGTTCAGGTGGTTGAGCAAAACAACCGTCCTCTCGTTCGTGTATTATAAAACGTGAACCTAAACTACGACAACCCCTCCCCAAACCCACCAAACAAACGCACCCTGCTTAGAATCAAACCAAACGGTACCCTATGTTGCTGCTTGACGCCATGTAACCACAAACAATTAACACATAAACCCAGAACACCCTTTACGGGTGGCTACCAACCATCCCAACGCACCCTCGTACGTTGAAACAACCGACCCGACGCACCCTTTTTGTTTGCTAAACCTATAAAACAAACACCCCTTCGTCTCTACAACAAAACCAAACGACCCTTCGGTGGTGTTATACGTGAAGCAAACAAACATCCCTTTTTTTTTCCATAAACCACACGCACTCCCCTTTTTATTTGTTTTGAAGTGGCGGTGGTAGAGGAGGTTAGGAATGGTGGTGATGACGTGTGTGTTGGTTTAGGTGGGTTAGTGGTGGTGGTAAATGGCGCGCGTGAGAGAGAGTGGTTTAGTGGGGAACGAGTAGATGGCCCACGAGGACCTTTATTGGTCTTTGCCGGAAAAATCCCGCGTAAACAGTTTATATCCGGACTTCGGCGCTACCAAGGGCCGGCGAGATGTGGAGGTGTCTCGCCCGGAGAAAAATGGTTGGGAGAGAGAGAGTTGTATTATTTAATTGTGTTTGTAAAATGAGGAAGATGGAAATGTACAAGATGGTAAGAAATGAAATAAATATTAAAAAATGAAATGACAAGTTTCAAAAGTGTGGGTGGGTTATATTGTACATTTTATTATATTTTTAATAAATAATCGGTATCGGGACTCATTTGAGCGACTTAAACGAACGATCAAATCCTCGAAACTTTGCGCCATTTTTTTTATAATCATGTCTTTCTGATAAAAACGAAGTAATCACCTTTGATAATATTTATTCATAAATATTTTATACCATTTTAATAAAATATTTGTTAATCATTTTTGAGTGAACCAGGTTTTCCCGCCTCCGTCTGAAATAAAAATGGATTTCAACTCGAATTAGTCGCGTTTTCAAAAAACTGCTTTTTAAATTAAAAAGAAGAATAATTTTTTATATTTTTAATTAAAAAAATACAGATAACTAAGAAACAAAATTTAATTGTTTTTTGTGTGTATTCCGCGATGTATAATGCTCGAATAATGTTTGCGGTGCTGTATTTAAAGGCCCTTTTTCTCGGCATCGTTTCCCCAGGTCTCGGGGCAAAACTAAAAAGATGACAGGAATATCATTTCACATCAAATTGCTTTAGAGTCCCGATCGTGAAAACGTGATTTAAGTGATCATACTCTTATAAGTCAATCCAACCCAAAAAGTCAAAGATTTGACATCGTCATTCCTAAAATTCGCCGAAAATTCCTCCGATGTACAAAAACTAAGTCTACGACTAATGTATGACAAAGGATAGAAACTGTGGAACCGAATTAAAGAGCCGTAAATAAACAGAAACCACCCTATTAATTAATAAGCAAAAGAAAATATCAAAGTTCCTATCTCTAGCTATTAAACCCGTAAGCTTCCATTGCTCTCAGAGGTATGTTAGGAGGCGGCGGTATCACAAGCAAATAAAAACAACAAACAGTTTAATGTCATAACAAGTTGAAACAAAATTTACAAATAATGCCAAATCTGCTAACGATAGAAACCACTTTGACCGAACAATCTTTAGAACAAAACGCAAGCGAGCAAGGCCCGAATAGAATGTAAAAGAAATACAAGACGCCTAATAAAAGTCTATAACACCAATTGAAGACGCCAATTCTTAGAACCATCGTAGTGGGCGGTTGGGACCGGGAAGCTCGGGGATGGGGGGGGGGTGGGGAGATGGTGGGAGGTCGGGCGAAACCATAGGATCGGGGGTGGGTGGGGGGGTGCGGACCGGGGTCCGGTGAAGTGTCAAATGTATGGGGGGGCGGGGGGGGGGCCAATGGGATCAGTGGGGGGGTGGGGGGGGTGTGGAGAGATGTGGAGCGCAGCGGGGGGGGAGTAGGGGGGGGGTGGGGGGGAACGGAGCGGGAGAGAATGTTCAATTCAACCAAATGTCCTAGTCCTGTTGATGCCTAATATGTGAGGAAGTCGTGTGAGAGAGCGCGAGCGAAGCGTGCTCCAGTAAATAAGGGGAGCTCGCGGAGCGCGAGTGGCATTAGAAGTTCACGGATATGGTCAGATGAGCCGGAGCACACATGATAAGGGTCCGGCCACAGTTGGGGGGGGGGGGGGGGGGGGGGGGGGGGGGGGGGGGGCGATTTATAAGTTGTTGATAGTATGGGGGGATTTATTAACGTTATATAAACAGCCTTAAAGTGGGGGGCAGCGTAGCAGTGCGGGGTGCGGAGCAGATTGTGCGCGGGCGGGGGGAGGGGGGGGGGTAAGGTGGTTCCACGTCAATTAAACAACGAAATTCCAACTAACTAGAATAAAATTTCAAACAAGCTAAATTACTTAAGTCGGACTCCTAACGAAAACTTAAATAGCAAATTAAGCAAATAGATCTTTTCCTTAAACAAAATGAAGCTCAGTATGAAAATCGCATAAGCGAAATTCAAAGCTTAATTTTTAATATCAGATATATAAGCTTTAAATAACTTCTAAAAACAAAAAAAAGTGACGTCAATAAGCCTAATCGAGCTTAATTGGGAGCTTATTATAAAGCAAAGACTTAAAACTTTTACGATAAACTCTAGAAGCTTTTAAAATGCTATAGGATAATGATCTTAAAGTTTTTTAAAGGTGATTATCTGAAATTAATAAGCTAAGAAGATAAGCTCATAGAACTGGCTTATTTAATAAGCTATCCAACGAATAAAAAAAACAAATAAGCTAAAATATTAAGCAACCACGAATTTCCATTAGCTCAAACCACAATCGTTACAAAATCTCAATAAACTTGCGAATCAATCTTGATACAATAAGCCAGAAAACTAAAATAAGCTACAACTAAACAACAATAAGCCAAAAACTAAAAACTAAAACTATAAAAACTAAATTCCTACTTGAAGAAAATACAAGGGAGCGTGTGGATTTATATAGGGTGAGAGGGGTGGAAATGTAAAATTATCCTCATCATTGGGAGCATAATTAGCCAATGATTGGCCTTCCAATCATTGCACACGGATCGGGGAAGGGACTAGCCAAGGGATGAATGACACGTGGGCTTGGAGACTGCGTCAATTGTAAGTACAAATTTCGTCTGTATGATTACTTCCTTCTTTAATTTGAAATGAATTGAGAAGAAAAAGAACCCGCCACATGTCTACACCTTACTCGTCCTTCACGTTTGAGTGCTCAATCATGTGCACCATTTTTGATTTAATTTGTGGGCACGTGCCCTGACGTCACAACCATGACAGATTTTATTTTAGATTGTGAAATTAGGACAAGGTCTTTGTTAAAGAGGTTTATTGGCCATAGTGGGCTGGCCCGACCTATAAAATTGGTTACGGGCTGGCCCAATAAAATCCGAGGGCACCATTGGAGTCGTATTCTCGCGCTCTTTCCACTGGTATGCTTGGGGAATTTTCACGACTTCATCTTGGCTTTGAGTAATAATTAAACTTGACCAAATTAAGCCCGATAATTCCCGTTTTTTGCACCGTTTTCAATCCTTTTACCTGCAAGACATAAAAATACAAAACACGCATATATGCACAATAATTATCCATATTTTAGCAGTTTTAGTCTGCTTTATAGTGTTTTACGGGGTATAAATGATGTGTGTTTTAGCAAACATCAACAGGAAATGTTAAATATTTTTGAATCAATGGAACACAAAGTTAACAAAAGATCTTCAAAAGAAAATATTCTTCAAAATGTGATCGATCGACTTTTGGAAGTATCCTTGACAAGTGAAATTCAAAATTATGTGTTGATTTCTATTGAAAAACAGAAAAATGATTGTAAAATCTCTGAACTGAGAAAAGTTTAATTGACTCCAAAGATATCCAATCCAATAAACTCGAATAGATCAAAAATTTCTAAAAAAATGTGATTTTTAAGCGATCTGTTGTGAAATAAATGTGTTCATATCTTTAAGTACTGCCAAGTCAAGAGGTAAGTACTGCCTCAAGTTCCCAACATGCCATTAATAACTCGTTAGTACAGCAGAATAAAGTTAGTCCCAATATCTAACTTAATACTGCTGAAGGACTTAAGACTGTTGCATGGAGATTAAAGACTGCTAAAGAGATAAAGACGTTCAGAGAGAATTGTGATAAAGAGCTAATATCATATATAATCAATAAAGTTAGAACGATAAGATATAAGTTTTTAACAATTATAGAAGATTTATAGTTTTCGAGTTGTAAAGGGACTCCTTAGTAGTATAAAAAATGACAACCTATGTTAAGAATTTTGCATGTACAATAAGCGATATAAGTATTGTGACACATAGCTTCAAGAGTTGTAAACCCGTAAGATACTAGCACAAAGATACTCGTATAAATAATAATAATAATGGAGCTGTATTAAACTAAATATCATTATTTTAATCAAGAAAGTATACAATTTCATTTAATAATCTTCGTAAAGTATTAAAGAGTAAATCCGCATACTCTATTAGTTATTCTCACTCATTACAACCCTATTGTGTTTTGGATTTTAGTCGCAAAGTACTCTAAATTCTTTACAAGCTTAAGTAATAGAATCATAAGTGGAATCAACAATTGGTAGACAGAGATTGTGTTGTCTAAACCTTTGTAATTATAGTGAATGAAACTAACAAAATAATCTCATTATTTACTACCCAAGAAAGTAGATGGCTCTAGAAACTGATCAATCAACTACTACTCAATCAAAGTTTGCCCACCCCCTCATAAATAAGGGTGAATATGATTATGTGGTAGGCTAAGGTGATTTGAGCAAACTATTACAATACAGAGAAAAAGCACTATGAGGATGTCATAGATAATTGCGAAACTGCATTCAAACCTGCAGCTAAAACGAATGCAAAACCAAAAGCTTGAAGGTAGCCGATCAAACAACACTAATACCAGTTGTCTATAACAACAGAAGAAAAGTGTTAAAATAAGAAGAAATTATGATGTGAAAGGCAAAGAAGTATGATTGCAATTGATTTGGCAAAACACCATCGTCTGATAGCACATACTAATGACCCTTTAAATCATTAATCCAAGATGCAAAGACTTTGAAAAAGCTTGTCTAAACAAAGCAGAAGAGTATGTGTGGATGGTAAAATTAAGCCCACAAAGAAGATGACACACAAGGACTTCTACCTAAAGCAAAAGAGAGAGAAAGATTAACTGATATAAAATTCACCCAGCAAGGAGACTTCCATGACTCTATTATGTATACACCATCATTAGAAGATAGTCTGCGTTCAGCAGACAATCAATTGGTGGAGTGAAAACTAAATACATCAAGACGGATCTCAATTTTAAATTTATTTGAGGATTCTGCCTTATCCAGTAGAGAGAACACACAATGTTTGTGTCTCTTGGAGGAAAATAAAGCCTGATCTAGACAATCTCAAGCGCTTTGATTGATCATCAACAAACTATGTTTAAGATTGTAGAGGAAAAAGAAGTGTTGAAAAGTGTGTAAAAAGAAGAGCTCAAACTCAATCTCCAATTCACGAGAGTAGACATGGGCTATTATGTGAGTCATCTCCTAGGCATTACTAATGAAGTTCATACAGCAAATGGAGTTTATACATACAAACACTTAAGTTAGCCCTGGCTAGGTCACTCATATAGCCCGTTCAATTACTCAAAATAGTTACTCGCTAACATTGATGTGATGACACTATTTATAGTTCTAAATTATAGGTTAGACAACTCAAACGGTCTCAACTATGTACATTGAGGACCTGTGAACAAATCCATGGAAGAAGCACCTATTCAGAAAGAGCAGGTCGAAATGTCAGTAGGCCGTTATAGCAAAGCACGATTAAGGAGGTAAACAGCCACGGTATTAAATACATAAGAACAACAAGCATCCCAAAGTCAACACACTACCATGGCATGTGGCCACCTAAGGGCACAAAGTACTCTATTCTTAAATCATCAAGTTGAGTTTTAAGAGTTTCAAAGCTTTTTAGACATGTTTTTGAACAAGTTTTGTCATTATGCACCTCAGAGTCTGAAAAAGTCATAAGAGCCATGTTTGTGGGGACTTCATCATCTGCCATATAGCTCCAGTCAAAACCAGCTCCATCAATATCCAACATGGCTTTGGAAGAAGTTTCTTCCACATTTATAGTCCTAGAGCTGTCTTGATTCCTGTTCCTGCTATCTTGGTTCCTAGGTCCTCTGCATTCCCTTGCAAAGTGTCCCATCTTGTGATAGTTGAAACACTCCACCTTTGACTTGTCATATCCAGCTGTGTCACTCCCATTGATAGTGATCTTTCTACCAGTTTTCTAGAAAAACCTTCTTGTCCTTATGCTCAACAATGCTAACTGCCACTTCAAATACATCTCCTCTAAGTCATCTTCATGGATTTGTTCAAGGTCCTCATGTACAAGTTGAGACTCATTTGGTTGACTAACAAAAAATGCATAAACAGTGTCATCACATAAGTTAGCAGTACAAATTTGAGTACTAGCAGTGCTAACATGAGTGCTAGCAGGGATAACTTGAGTGTTAGTAGTACTAACTCTATAAGAAGTATTAACTTCATTAGTGCTGCTAGGAGATGACACAAAAGCCATGTTATGAGAATTTGATCTTGAGCTTGCAGTTCCTTTAACCTCTTGTTCAAAAATCTTAAAATTGTTGTAGAGATCATCAAAGCTCATTGTGTGTAGATCAGGTTTATTCCTCCAGACCACAACAAGAGTATTCCATTCAGAAGGCAGACTTCTCAAAAATTTCAAATTGAGATCTTCTTATGAAATATTTTCACCCAAGATAAGCCAGCTGACTTACAATCTTCTAAAGCCTGTTAAAAATAGAGTCAAGAGACTCTGTGCTTGAAGCACTAAAGTTCTCATACATTTGCTTCAGGAGAGTCTTTTGAATCTTCTTTGTGGCTTCATTACCACCAAATCTTGTTTGTATAGCAGCAAACAAAGTCTTAGCATCTTTGTATTGATTAAAGGTCATTAGATGTTCATTAGAAAGTGCCATCAATAACATACTTCTTGCCTTCATATCATTTTTCTTTTGAACCTTTTCTTCAGCAGTTACAGGACCTGATATAAGTATAGTTGAGGTACCATTGACATTTGTTGTTGTTTTAGCTACAGGTTTGAATGAGTTTCCATTCTCTATGACATCCCATAGAGCATAGTATTGTACTTGAAAGTATTGCTCAATCCTTAGCCTCCACATATCATATTCACCCTGTTTGAGAGTGGGCAAATTTGCAGTAGTAGTGATTTGAGCAGTTTCTAGATCCATCTCTTCCTTGTGAGTAAAGAGTTCTTCTTGTTAGTTTCTTCTAGATCAAAGTTTCAGAACACAAGCTCTGATACCACTTGTTGATCCCAACTAAAGATCTATTCTTTAGCGTGTAAAGATTAAGTTACTTTGGATAAATCCAAAACAACTATGGTTAAAACTTTGTGAATATTAAAGAGTATGCGGAATCTACTCTTTAATACTTAGAAGAATATTAAAGAAACAGTAAACTGTATGAAAAATGATATTACTGAAAAGCTCTAATATTATTATCAATAATACGAGTACTTTGTGTAGTACTAGGGTTTACAACCTTGAAGCTATGTATCAAAACTTATATCTCTATTGTACATTCAAAACCATAACCTATGATCTCCTTTTATACACTAATGACTCCTTTACAAGATAACTACAAATCTTCTATAATGTTAAACTTATACATCTCTTTCTAACTATATAGAATATACTCTGAATAAGTCAATACAAATCTCTTAATACGTCTTTATCTCTTTAGCAGTCTTTAATCTTCATGCAGCAGTCTTAAGTCCTTCAGCAGTATTAAGTTAGTACTGGCAGTACTAACTTTCTTCTAGCAGTACTAACTAGTTAATACTGGTAGTTGTAACTTGAGCAATACTAACTCTTGACTTGGCAGTACTAAGTATGAACACATTTAATTCCCAACATAATGTCTAAAAAAGACTCGATATGTCGTATCTGGCAAGGTCGATATGGCGTATTAGGCTGGATTCCTTGGAGTGCGTGCTACGTTCATAATCAATCAGTGATATCATTCCCAATTTACTTGATTTACTGTATCTTTGAATAGTTATCTTCATGGATACGGCGTATGTAGGCAGAAGGGATACGCCGTATTGGGAATTGGTCAAACACGTTTTCTTGTAAAGTCTTGGCGCGGATACGCCATATCTCTTTTGTTGGATACGGCGTATTGGTCAGAATTCAGCATTCTTCATATATCTTCGTTTTAGCTCCAAATTATGCGCCTTTTAACTTGTCTTCACAAAACACTCCTGAATTACTGCATTTGTCAACTTTAAAGCAATTAAGTACCAAATAATACAATAATTATATAAAAGTGGGCAAAACAGATGGGATAAATGATATAATAAAGTGACGTTATTTGATGTCATCAAATATCCCCCCACTTGAATCCTACTTGTCCTCAAGTAGACTGATTTATAATCTTTTATTTAAAAGGATTGGTACGCCTCTTCAGTTAAATAAATAAATTAAAAATCACAGTGCACCATAATTTCATCATTTCCTTACTTACATAAAATTTGGACGCATCTTTATGTTCTAATAAGAATTAATAAAGAGTGGGCCTTAATGGTATCCATATGACACGAGTATAAACCGAAATCGATAAATCATCAGATCCGTTAAAAAGGTTGGAAGCACAATAGTGTCTCTTGCCATTTTTTTTTATTTTTTTTTTTTGTGTGTGTGTGTGTTTTTTTTTTTTTTTTTTTTTGTTTTTTTCCCCCCCTTTTTTTTTTTTTTTTCCCTTTTTTTTTTTTTCCCCCCCCCCCGCATAAATCTTAAGGCCTCATTTGAACTATCTTATCTCATTCTTAAGTTATTACTTATGAACATTGCTAGTCTTTTGAAATCACGAACTGTCTGTGAGCTAACAGACTAGTGCAATATCCAACGTCACCATTGTTATAGTATTGACGTATATGGTCACTGTTGTTGGTCCTTGGAAGCGGTCCCGACTGAAACAACCATATCCCCAAAGGTTTATGCAACTCCCTTATACGAGATAAACACCTATCGACGAAAGAGATAGTGACTAACATTTCGGGCCACTAGTATGAAGACGTTATCCCGATAACATCTATACTGCCAAGACTGGCAGTTGACGTCGCTTGAGTTAAGAAGTAAGTCACCGGTTTATGATGAATGTATAAATAGAACTTAGGGGGAGTTTTTATTTTGTGTTTACAACCTTAGGAATGTGTTTTGTGTGTTTTTCTTACTAGTTAAGCCTGTATATAGGAAGATTTTTAACTAATTAAGAAACTCTAGTTAAGTTAACTAGGTAAGTAAAGAAAAATATCTAAAAGATATTTTAGAGATAAATATCTAATAAATATCTATAAATATCTAATTAAATATCTTATAAATGTCTAATAAATATCTTGTTAATTAACCGAGCTATGACAAGGTTAAGAACAAAGATGACACGGCTCATAAAATGATATTTTATGATCATAAGAATAATAGCGAGACATGTCGTAAATTTTTACGATGCTCGAAACGATTAACGAACACGTGATCGACCGTTGACTCGCGAAAGCATGCGGGCAAAGCAGACAATATTGTGGTTTGAGTAAGCGGGATGTTCGAATGAGAGCGATACCAGTGGTGTCAATATCAATCATAAAACCGGTACTATTTTTCTAAAATATCTACCTTGATGGATTATATATCCTGGTCAACTTAGCCAAACTTTTGGTATGTTGAGAAGTGTCGAAACATCTAATCTTGCTGAAGAAAGTTATCATCGTCTTGCTTAGAAACGGTTATCAGATTTATAAACCTTTCTCGGTCACACAATCGGATAACACAAATTAATCTCCTGGACGAGATTTCTTTAAGGGTAGGTACTGTAACAACCGAGAATTTTCGAATTTAGAATGACCGATTGACAATTCCTTGACCTTTTTAGGGTCTGGCTTGACTATTAGAACGATCATCTAAATCACGATTTACACGACTCGGACTCTAAGCATATTGATGTGGAAATGAACAATTCCTGACAACTTTTTTAGTTTTCCCGTGACGCTGGAAACGAGCCAGAAAAGGGCTAAAACCAGCACCGGCCAAACATTATACGAACAATATACAACGCGGACACACAAAAACAATTAAATTTTGTTTTAGTTATCAGTATTTATTAAATAAAAATAGTAAATAAATTATTCATCATTTTGTAATTAAAGCGTTTTGAAAACGCGACTATTCGAGTTGAAACCATATTTTATTTCAGACGGAGCGAAACGGATCACAAAATGAATAACAAAATATTTATGTAATGAGTATAAAATATTTCTGAAATATTATCAAATAAATACTCATTTTTATCCGAAAAATGATTATAAAAACAATGGCGCAAGTTTCGAGATTTGAATCGGTCGTTAAGTCGCTCAAATGGGTCCCGAACCACTTTTATCAAAAAGTATAATAAAAAGTTACACTTCTTACCCTCCAACTATTAGTCACTTTTCACTTTGATTTAAAAGTTTAACTATAAATATAAAAATTTATATTTTTACTTCATTTCCATCTTATAACACACACACACACATCCCAAACACTCTCTCCCTCCTCCATCTTGTCCGGCCAGCCGGCCACCCACCGCCGGCCAGCCGCCGCCGGCGGCCACCATGCCGCCGCCGCCGGAAAACTTTTCCGGCGGGCTTTTTCCGGCAAACTCAAAAATGGTTCTCGTGGTCGGATCTACCTGCTCCACCACACCACTCGCCCCCACTCGCGACTTCACACCACCGCTGCCACCGCCACACCACAGCCACCACGGCCCCGCCACCTCGGGTGCGTGTGGTTTTGTTATAGCACCAAAAAAAGGGTGCGTTCGGTTTACTCATAAACCCACCAAATGGGTGCGTGGGTTGGGTGTTTAAATGGCAAGAGTGTGTTCGGGTTATGTTATAAACAACCAAGGGTGTTTGTTTGGTTTGTTATAAAAGCCACCCACGCACCAGGGTGCGTTTGGTTTGTGGGCAGCAGCAGCTAGGGGTGTTTGGGGTGGGTTCGGTTGTTAAACCACCACCACAAAGGGGTGGTTGGTTTCGTCGGCTGCCCACCCGTGTGGTTGGTCTCGGTGCCACAAGGGATGTTTGTTTGTGAGTTTGGTGGCAAGAAAAACCCGCAAGGGGTGTTTGTTTCGTGTACCAGCCGAACCACAAGGGTGCTCGGTTTGGTGTTATAACAACAAGGGGTGCTTGTTTTCGGTTATAGCCACGAGGGGGCGTTTGTTTATGGAAGTAAAAACAGCAGGAGGGGGTGTTCGAGTTGGGGATTATAACACGAACGAGGGTACGTTCGGTTTTGTTTTACCGCCAAGGGTGCGGCTGGTTTATAAAGAAAACACCGAAGGGGTGCGTTGGATTTATGACAGCAGGGGGGGGGTTCGGTTTGGCTGTCAACCGCCACTATAGGATGTGTTTGGTTCGGCTATAATAACAGCCGGGGTCGGGCTGGGTTTAACACCAAGGGGTGTTTGTTTGTTTGTTTGTCCGGGTTGACAGCCGCCACTATGGTGTGGATTGGTTTGTCGGGTTTGGTTTGTAACAGCCCCTCTAGGGCGTGTTTGAGTTGGTGTGGGATATAACACAAAAGGGGGTGTTTGGTTTGGCTGTCACGCCGCCCAAATAGGGTGCGTTTGGTTTGGACAGAAACGCACAAGGGTGCGTTTGGCTGTCAAAACAGCCGGGGCGTTGGGTTGTTTGGGTTGGTATGAGTTTGCAACAGAAACGGGTGCGTTGAGTGTGTTGACACCGAAAAAGGGTGCGTTTAGTTTAAAAGTATTAAATTATTTCATTTTATTATAATTTGATTATATGTGATGAAAAATATTAAATTGCGCGGTCTAAGTAAAATACAATATAAATATTGAAACGAGACTGATATTAATGTATAAGTGATATTGGATATATCTGAGACGAGAGTTGGACCAAAAATGGACATTGACACCTTTTATACCGAAT
>BQNB010004115.1:0-109920 GCA_026074375.1 Tanacetum coccineum | reverse complement strand
ACATTTAATTGTTTGATGCCCGTTTACATTGAACGATAATTTTTAGCTTACGCGATTTAACTTAACGATTACGATTAAAACAAACGCGTACAATACTAAAAATACATAGTGAATTTATTGACGACGTCAATGATTCTAAAACACGGGGTGTTATAGTGGCGCCTTGGTAAAGATTGCATTTTTTTGATTATCCACCTCTATCACAACACTCTTATGCTCCAAAGCATCAAACAATTTTGCTTCCTTAGCAACTCTTGAATCACCATCATCCATACATTCCTCAAGATCCTTCAAGTATTCCGAAACCAAGCTCAAAGTATCCATTCCGAAAGCTTAAACAACTATTAAAAACAACACGCATCATCCAACTCATTAGCAATGGGTTAGTATAAACAATTAATCATTCACACTTGTTTTCCACAGTAGTTTAACCCGTTTACCATTTAAGAACTGACCCGCACATCCTTATGCTTCATATTTTCAAAACTCAAAAAGTTTTTTCACAGAACGTCTCCTGCCGCCCGGCACAGCATGTCTGCCGCCCGGCAGGGTGCTCGAATTTTTTTTATACCAGGTGGTGCCGCCCGGCAGGCAACTTTCTGAAAGATTTTTTAATTTTTTTTTACTTTGCTACTTATTTACCATCTAATTATTTTAACTAAACATTTCCGCTACCTTTTGTAATGATTAAAACAGGAATAAAATACAAGTCCCCGACAGCGGCGCCAAAAACTTGATGACGTTGGTCGGGTGCAAGTTTTACATTTATAATCGAGACTAATGAAATTACCAACGATACATACGAACAAGTATACTCGTTCAATCGTAGTAAAGTCGGGTAAGTCAAGTTCGTTCCACGGGACTTGGTTTAAACCAATACTAGGTAACAAGATAGACACTAAGGTTGTCACGGCCATTAGCGTCACAAAATTAAGGTAATTACTTAAGCAAATTCGTTCCATTTTTAAGGCTATACTTATGCGAGAAATCCATTTCATTGATATCCATGTTTGATTATGTTGGGTAAACAAGTGTATGTGATTCACAAAACCCATTTGTATATGATTTGATTCTGTGGTATACTTCACCAAATCATATTTATGCATGAAACTAATGACGAACCCTTTCGACCTATGAACATCATCAACCCCAAGCCAATTAATTGTGTTTGCTAGATAATTAATGTTCCTAAGTGATTCAACAAGTCCTTTCGACCTATACTTGAATTCAAGCCCTTTTGTTCATCTTTTTGATTATGTGAAAATGGTAGATTCCAATTACCAAAACCCCTTTTTAGTTTGTCACGACTAATAGAGAATAGCCTACACTATGGAATCCCTTTCGACCTATGATTCCGTAGGTATTCTACCATAAATCATAGAAAAGAACTCAAGACATAAAAACCACATGTTCACAAAAATCATCATTCATACACAATCAAACATTTTACCAAATTTACTTCATTCCACACATAAGTATTAAGAGATTACTCCATATATAAATTCATTTCACAAATCCAATATTCAAGCGATAAATTAAGACACATCTTAGAAATATTTGTAAAGTTTAATACCTACAAAGATTCCTATAGGTTTGGTGATGTAGCTCGCCAAGGGCCTCTAATTGCCGTAATCAATGTAACTCCAAGAGTGGTGCTTCTTCCTTCAAATTCGTCCTTATACTCTCTTGAATTTCTACTGTTTTTAGGGTGAATATAGGTGGTGGAAACTTAACCTAATTGAGGGTTAAGGGTTTCTTGTTGTTCTTATGTGTTATTTTTAGCTTAAGACCATCACAACTATATATAATCCTTCCAAACCGACTTAGGGAGTGAATGTAAGTCCCCTCCGTTGATAATACAAGTATCTGATCGATTTCTAGGCATAATAGCTCGTTAATTCGCTCAAAATTGTAAAAATGTAACTGACATCATGGTCCTGCCAGGCGGCAAAGACTTACACTAGGTGGCAATCCAGTCGAGCCCTCTGCCAGGCGGCAATGCCTCTTGCTGGGCGGCAGAGTGCTCGTCGCAACATGCGACCTTCACTTTTCCTCCTCATTCATCTTCCGATCCACTTTTTGTCCCTCGGGCTAGTCCATACCATATGTTCATGACCCAAAGTGCATATTTTTCTGTCCCAGATGGGTCTTCAAATCAAATATCGAATAAGCACTCATTTCTTAGCTTATTTTCTTCAATTCGTGTCTTTCGGCTAGCTGCAACACAAGAAACTCATTTTGCACAATAACAGGGATAAAAGCAGTATTATTTTACCAATTAGCACATATAAAACAAATATAATGCATCCTAAAACATACCAAATCTAGGCGTTATCAAACCCTAAACCTAAACCACCAATAACCTATCTCACCGAACAAGGGACAACAACTAACATTCTCTGATTTAGTCGAGCAACACAAATGGTATATATTTCTATCTTAATCGATTGTTTATATTCAATTGGTATTCTTCTTTAGGTTGATTTGTGTTAATTAGTATTTATAAATTATCAATTAAGTGTTTATGTGTTTATTATGGTTTGGCTATGGGAACCCCCAATTCATGCTTTAAACACAACTTAGTTCTTGCGTTTTAAGTGTTTGTTATATTGCCTGAATAGGCATCCGTATAACTGTAGAATCGGTTGACCATTGAACTTTTTGACCGACAAACATAGGACTAAATTGAGCACGGAATCGCCCAGTCAGGTTAGAACCTTCAGTAATACATATATACTAATTCTTCAGTTTTTTAACCCTGTAATATATATATATATATATATATATATATATATATATATATATATATATATAAATTATAAAAATATATATATATATATATATATATATATATATATATATATAAACAATATCCATCTATAAGAATAAGATGTCTATATTGAACTTTTAATGAAAGCTACTATCAAAAGGAATAACTTGTAATCTTAAAGTTTTGTATTGTTCCTGTAACTTCATTCTAGTGACTTGGTACTCACACACCCCTGCTTCTATCTGATGTACAAACTCTTCTTGGTTTTGTTAATTTCAAACTCCATGAGTTGATTAATTTGAAATATCCACATATTCTTGACCCGCGATTGAAAGCTTTAGGAGCTGGTATGTACTTGTTATCTTGTGACAAACTGTAAATATATCACTATACTCGAGTGTGCTGTTTATAGAGATGTTAATTTTTTTTTCATATTTGGTCATGTGCTTCTTTATTGGTGGAGGATCCTTGAATTTTGGTTGCCGATAATTCGAGACTTCACTTTCACTTTCTCTAGAGACTAGAAAGTGTCGGTCGATATGCATTGGGAACCTAATGCATTTATTCATTTGGTCTAGGCTTAATAACCAAAGTATGGGGGAAGCTAATTTGTAAGCAGTCACTTTTGAACGCTAGTTCTGTAGCACACTTTGTTAGTAAAATGTCTGACGTCTGACAAGTTAAGAGGGGCACTGTGTTCTATGACAAGGAACAACAACCATGAACTAGTCTTCTAGATAAAGATATCGGTTTAATGGGGGAATTTTTTCTTCTTAAGATGAAAGACATGGTACATAAAATGAACCCTAGATCACTCCTGCACTAGGATTATGTGCGCAGAGAACCTAAACTGGCAATTCAGTGACAAAGAAAATATGTATTCCTATATTGTCTATTATATGCAGTGTGGTTTCATTGATTTTTTGGCATCTGCTGTTGTTTTTTTATAATATTACAGACATGTATATGTCGGTTCTTTACTGATATTTGAGCTCTATGTTACTCTTTTATACGAATTTGTAACTTGTTTAACGTGAGTAGGACGTGTTAGAGAAACATGGTGCACCAAACTTTTGGAAGCATTTTGATGCTATTCCAGACCTTGAAATAGACGACCAAGATGTATGTTATGCATTTCATTTATGCTCAGACCATACAACCTTTTTAACAGGGCTATAAATTCTACAAAAGACGTGTGATATCCTTTAAACAGGTGCAAGAGGCTTTGGAAGAAATAGCACGAAAAAAACAGTATCAGGAGAAGTGTTTATCGATGTTGGTTAATTCCTTACAACTATGCTTAGATGATACTAATACATCTATGGAAGGGAAGATGTGAAAAAAGTCCTCTTATCTAAATATCGATTAATTATCTCTTCTGTTCTTATGACCACTCTGCCACACCAATTTACTGGTATGTATGTGACTCTTGAGTTATCATCTACTACACATATCTATGTAAGTATAATTGGTTCCAAGGATCAATTGATTAATGAGTATCGTGTTATGTTAGCTAAAAACCGCCATATAAATCCGTAGAAACATGTGGTGTAGGGGATTGTTGTAGTCTTCTTTGGGTGGTGACTCTAATGACCACTTGTATACACTGGTGGATAGCATGGCGGATGGTGGTAAAATCGCAGTTAACAATGAGGAGATGATAGCGCCGAAAGATCAGTGGCATCTGTTGAAGATCAATAACGAAATGAAATGACTGTTTATGATGTATGTTCTCTGTTTTCTTTGTTTTTCTAATTCACTGCATCTAAAACCTATCTTGGAATTTTAAGCCTTTCCAGGATTATATAATTGCTAAAACATGTCCTATAAAATATGTGTCATGTCACGTGTTGCAGTTGACATGAAACAATGGGATCATGGGAGTATATGTTTGTCTTTGGGGATGTTTGGATGTGCATTTAAATAATGACTATGCTACATCGAATAAGCTGTAAATTAAAGTGTGATATTAAATTGTATTTCGATATGCTTAAGTTTGAAATGGTAATTCTTAGGTGGTAATCGGATTTTGGTAACTCCTGATTATTTAAGAAATTAATGATTAATGACCAAATGTGACATATAAGTTACATGCAAAGAAAGTGGCGACAGTTAGTGAAACGGATATAAAAAGTCTTTCAATTGGTCAAAAATGCGGTAATAAGGAACCTTATACTTTCTGCAGAAATTTATCAATGGGATGCTCTAAATTTTGGTGGCATGGCATTGGATAGTATACATAACAGACTCAAGGTAAAAGTCTTTTCTATGATAATAAAACCATTATCTATTCAATTAAGATTAGTTGTGAATGAGTAAAGGTGGCAATTTCAAGCCATTTACTTATGAATGGGTGGAATTAGGTTAAAACATGTCATTTTTTCTTAAATTAAATAGTATTTAAGTGTTAAAAGGTCAGCCGAGCCTGTTTTGACTCGTAATATAAAAAATGACATGTTTTAACTTAGAACAATCTTCCCACTTCTACAAGTGAAATAATGAGAGGAATGCTGCAGAGGTTTTGTCCTGATCCTGCTTACAACATGTCACATTAACAACTTCAAAGCTTTTTGTCGGGACTAGCTGCAGAAGAGAAGATAGAACTTAGAGATGATGGTAAGTATTATATAAAGGAGTAAACAAAACCATATGGGAAATGCAACATTTCTGTATTTCGTATTAGAAATTTAGAGACCTTTTTGGTAAGTCGCAATGATAAGTTCTCCACCCAAAGCTGTAGCAGTTCTGATGGATTCAAAAGTTCGTATGCAGTATCGCTATTGTAAGAACAGTTCATGGTGATTTCTTGTGCAGATTCAAGAGTTTTCCCCTCTTATATCTTAGGATTTCAACCTGGTGAAGCTTTTGTGGTCTGTAATATTGCCAACCTTGTTCCACCATTTGAGGTATAATGCTCGCCTGCTCGGTGACAACATTTATTTCTAGTCCTGTTCATTCACCTAATTTTGAGTGTGTTTGTGCTGTTACGTATCCATATGAATTTGTTTTGAGCGCCTTGTACTAATATGGACCTTTTGTGTTATTTCTATTACATTTGCATAATGGACCTTGTGAAACAAATGTTGCACTTAAATTTTCAGTGAATGCTCTTCAAGTAAGAATACCTTTTGATGTTGTTGTTACCATACCTATATGTATTCCGTTATTTGTGAATTCAAAAGTAATCTACTTGTTCCTAAAAGAAAGCTTAATTTGACCTTTTTGAATTACAAGATATACTCTTTCTAAAAAGAATACCAAACTTTTCGACAACCAAACAACACATTCGTTACATGCAAACTTAAATGAAGCTTACCAATTCAAAGGTTATAACATAGCTACAAAATAAATATGTGCCAAAAATGATTCAATGTGTAGGTTCCCTGAAAGTTACTTTCAGTGATCTGTAACCTATGTGGAATCCTGTTTTGACTTAACCTTTTCAATTCTATGATGAGTCTTTATTAAGTTGATGCTCTTGGCTTGCTTCTGTGAACTTGGGACCATAATTTCATTTAATGACAGTGATTCAGTGATCTAACTTTATATGATAATTGCAGGTTGAAAATATACTGGTGACTGGCCATAGCTGTTGTGGTGGCATACGTGCTCTCATGAGCATGGATGATGAAGATAATTCAAGGTCTGATTGACACAATGTTCCTTATTTTCTAATGCTTAACTTATTTCAATTTATTGTTTGCTTTTATCACTTACTGGACACGTGGTTCTACATAACTCTGTTTGCTTTTCAGTAGCTTTATCAAGAACTGGGTCGTGGTAGGAAAGGCAGCAAGATCAAGCACAAAGGCCACCACTTCTAACCTCAGCTTTGACCAGCAGTGCAAGCACTGTGAAAAGGTGCTGATGATTTTTTTTCACCAACCTAACTCATATTACGACTTTGGTGGTCAACGAAACTAAAATTCTAGTTGCCAATTATTATTTATTAATAACAAGGTTCTGACCATAAATTTTTTCACGCAAATAAAACTATATATTTAAGGTTACATTAGAAAGATGCTAAAGTTAAGGCTAATAAAAAAATGGTATTAGTTTTTTTACCTCGAATATAGTAGGTTTGACTTTTGGGTTACCATTTCAAAAGTCAAAGTATGTAATTATATTGCATTTACTTGTCTTTATAATACACCCATACCCTCAGGATGATTACTTGTCTTTATAATACACCCATATCTTTTTAAACTATATACTCTCACTACGTTGATTTATTTATCGCTTGAATATATATAATACATATAATGTAATATATACTTGATTGGTTTATATATATTATATATGGGTTATATAATATACATTTTGGTATTGTTTTTAATTACAAACTATTTAACCAACCGCCAAACTATAACGCGAAATCTAAATATTTTATCAACGTGCCACGTTGATAACCACATTTTGGAAAACTCATTTGCATTATTTGTTTAGTGTAACATACTTTTAAGATAAGTTTATCTTCTATGTCAAATTGTCCTGTTACCGTCGTGCTTTGTCTCTTACTCCGCCATTTTGGTTTATCGTTATGCTGTACTTCTTGATTATTTGATTCTATCTGTTTGATCGTCTACTTCGAGGTGAGTTTATAGCCCCTCTTTCACTTGTTTTACATTTACTTTAAAAATCTCGAGAGAGAATACATGCTCGTTACAACTTGTTTGCATATTCATTTACAATCTCTTTTACATACTCTTCTACATACTTGTTTACATACTTGATTTCGTAACTCATTTATATACTCGTTTACATGAATGTTTACAAACTCATTTACATGGTTGATTACAAACTCGTTTACATACTCATTTTCATATCTCGCAATGGGATACAATACTTGTTTTCACTTATCGATGCAACAACTTTACTTTGATTCAAATGATTACGGATTAGCTTAAGTTGCATGAGCTATTAATTACTCGAAGGGTAAGCGCGAATGTTATAAGATAGATCTATTTAGGATTGACAATCCCTGTTTGGGTGATTAGCTCTCACTAGTTTCAGCGGTACCGAACTAACGAACGTTATACTATGTCGGAGCATTGGACTACATACTCATGAACTTTTACCGTGCCTTAAATAAAGTGGCATACACTCATGTCTACGCCGCAGTTTCATAAACTTAGGGGTGAAATCATAATCATCACACATGTGACCTTATTGTATTTAAAATGGGTTTGTGTTTTATTTTTAGTTTTATAAAAATATTTGCATGTTTATACATATTCCAAACATATATAAAGCAAACAAACAAACACAACCACAAGTATGCAAAGCCTCAACCAATGAAAAAACCTATGCTTGGTCTCGTGAGCCATCACAAGAACCAAGAAGTCAACTAAGGGTTAACCATACAACACAAGGAGGGCTCCCACTTTCTCCAAGAACCATCATGAGCAAGTGAAACCCCAAATGAACTCGAAGCCCAAAACTGCCATAAAATTTCAGCTGACTTGACGGGTTTGAAACTCCTAGAAGGAAAATTCCCCAATCTGAGCTCCAGTTGAATGAATTGTAGCCCCATGAGCTGTGCTCCTGCTCCAAAAATTTTAGCTTCTAACTCCTTGTAGAACTCTAGGAAACACACTTTTAGTGGAGGTTACTCCAGCAGCTCCGAATTTGACATTATGCCTTTAACTTTTGCGCCATTCGAATCCAAACATCGGTTACATTAGTTTTATGATTAAAAACATTTATCTTATCATCTAACTACTATAAAGTTCCCAAACAATGGCTACAACAAAAATTAAAATCATACAAAAAGAAGCCGAAACAATGGCAAAACCCAAAACTGAAATTGAATGCAACATCAAGTGAATCAAGTCACAAGTGGTCATGGTTTTCATCGGCTTTGCATACACAACATAATAATACCATAATATCATGTATTAACTAGTTTTTGGCTAAGTCCATGGCCAAACATGCATGTATTTTTCATGGAAACAAAATGATTAACAAGAAATAAATTGTTTAGCCAACGAATCGAAGAAATAAATTGACAAGAATTAAAACCCCGATTGGTACGTGTAACCAATGGCTTAAGGATCATTTAGTACTATATTAAAGACCTTATAACAACCATATTAATTCAGAAATTAATGCCCAAGGGGCTGTTTTAAAACCGATTCAAGAATTGTTCGAAAACGCACGATTTAGGCCCTTTTACACGTACCCGATAACAATAACAATTAAAGTATGCATAACAAATGGCTATGGGATTAAAATTACCAGATCATAAGACCCTATTTGGGTCAAATTAATTTTAAAAAATAGGCCTTAGAGGCTATTTTAAAATTGTCCATTTGATTCCATTAAAAACACGCGTTTTAGCCATTTTTACGCATACAAGATGATCATATGACATCATATGATGGCTCGTGATACCACTATAGGTGCTGAATTAAATTATTATCATATAAACAAATATTAAATGCAGCGGATAATGCACCTATCAACGGATCCATAGAGTCATATGGTCAATCGAAATAAAACAACAAGATTAATACCTTTGTAGCGTGATCGGTGGAATCAAACGGTGACCTTCACCCTAACAAGAAACACCTTAATGGAACCAAGTGATCAATGGAGATCACCTCTATGATGTATACACACTACACTTCCTTGTATACAAGTTGATGCTAGTCTTAACCCCGTAACCTTAGAATTCGCTTTGAATAAACTTGATACAAAGTGATATAAAACAAGAACATCAAAAATCCCTTAAAAAGAGTGTTTTGTGCCATGTGAATATATAAGGAGAAGAGGGGAGAGATATAAGGCAAGTGGTTATCAATCAAATTAATTAGAAGATCATGATTAGGAGATCAACCATAAATAATTTGACTAGAATAAATTCACTCTTATCCCCTCCCATGACAATTAGATGGCCGGCCATATGTGGGCTCATATGGGCCTCCCCATTTGTTTTCTAAGTCCAATTAACTAAGTATAAAATTTAGTTATTAGAAGCCCAATAGTTACGTGGATTATTTATATACCTTAAATACAATAAACACGATATATAAATGGTACCTCAGTGTATATGTGTGTGACCCCATAGGCTCATATGTGTCTAGCCATATAATTAGTTATTATGACACGAGCATACTCCAACAACTATCTGTATGGCACCCAATGTACTGTGTTCACTGATCATAAAAGTCTTCAGCACATCCTTGATCAGAAATAGTTAAACATGAGACAATGTCGTTGGCTAGAATTGCTTGCAGATTACGATTGTGAAATTCGCTACCATCCTGGAAAGGCAAATGTCATAGCAGATGCCTTAAGCTAGAAGGATCGAATCAAACCACTCTAAGTTAGATCATTAGTTATGACCATTCATCCAAAATTACCATCATAAATTCTCAAAGCTCAAACTGAAGCACTCAAAGAAGAAAACATCAAGGCTGAAAACTTACAAGGAATGGACAAAGCATTTGAAATACATCCCGATGGAACTCGTTGTATCAAAAACCAAAGTTGGTTACCACTTTTTGGTAATCTGAGAGACTTAATCATGCATGAGTCCTATAAATCAAAGTATTCCATTCACCCAGGTTCTGACAAGATGTATCAGGATCTAAAGAAACTCTATTGGTGGCCTAACATGAAGGCAATCATCACTGAGTATGTTGACAAGTGTTTAACATACTCTAGAGTTAAAGCAGAATGTCAAAAGCCATCCGGATTACTGGTACAACCAGAGATTCCTATGTGGAAGTGCGAAAGAATAACGATGGATTTCATCACAAAACTACCCAAAACATCAAATGAACATGACACAATATGGGTCATTGTCGATCGTCTTACCAAATCCGCACATTTCATCCCTACCCGAGAGGTAGATAGTATGGAAACCCTTACAAGGTTATACATAAAAGAAATAGTCTCCCGACATAGAGTGCCAATATCTATCATCTCGGATCGTGACAGTCATTTCACATCCAGATTTTGGCAATCATTATAAAGTGCTTTGGGTACTTAATTAGACATGAGTATGGCATATCATCCCGAAACTGATGGACAAAGTGAAAGGACCATCCAAACACTTGAAGACATGCTTCGAGCCTGTGTTATAGATTTTAGAAAAGGATGGGAAAAACACATACCATTAGTAGAATTTTCTTACAATAACAGTTACCATGCCAGTATTAAGGCAGCACCATTTGAGGCACTTTATGGTAGAAAGTGCAGATCACCTGTTTGCTAGGCCGAAGTTGGAGATGTTCAACTTATAAGAAAAGAAATAATCCATGAAACCACTGAAAAGATAGTGCAAATTCAACAACGCTTGCAAGCTGCCAAAGACCGGCAAAGAAGTTACGCCAATATAATGTGAAAGCCTTTAGAATTTCAAATTGGAGATCGTGTTATGTTAAAAGTGTCACCTTGTAAAGGTGTCATCCGATTCGGAAAACGAGGAAAGCTTAATCCTCGGTACATTGGACCTTTCAAAATCCTTGAACGGATTGGCGCAGTGGCATATAAACTTGAGCTTCCTGAAGAGCTCAGTAATGTCCACAGTACTTTCCACGTTTCTAATCTAAAGAAATGCTTATCTGATGAATCCCTTGTCATTCCAATGAAAGAGTTTCGACTTGATGACAAACTTAACTTTGTGGAAGAACCAGTAGAGATCATGGATCAAGAAGTCAAGCAACTAAAACAAAGTCGTATTCCTATAGTCAAAGTAAGATGGAACTCTAAAAGAGGACCAGAATTTATGTGGGAACGCGAAGATCAAATTCATGCCAAATATCTACATCTGTTTTCAAACATCACTTCAGCATCCAACTAAATCTCGAGACGAGATTTATTTTTAAGGGGGAGAGACTATAACAACCTATAATTTTCATCAATGTAATTATCCATCTATTAAATTAGATGCATTATAATATCCATCTAGTATATATATACCACCTTTTTACAGGGAAAATTTTGCTTTATCTCATTATGCAACGTAACTTGCATCTCTAAAGTAAACGAGCTCACGCAACCTCCACCAATACCATCTATATCTATGTTTATATCATGTAAACATCCTAATATGTCAATTCTATATCTTAATATCATTTTTACCAAGTACATTATCCATTTAACGTACCATTTACAACGTTATATCAAAACAGACTTTATTCATTAACGTTTATATCAAAACCCTAATTATATGTAATGCATAGATATAAAATGAATGTGCAAACCCTCAAGAATGTGTACAAGTGTACAATGCACAACATTTGAAATATAATTTCCCTCCAAGTCAATGTAAAACTCATTTAAGCTTAATGTATAAGTCAATAATGCAAGAAAACCAAACTAGGTCATTTTACCTCCTAATTCACTTTAGTTTCTTACCACCACTCTAGCACAAGGTACAAGCACTTAATGCATGACTTCTAAACCCTAAACCTAAACCCTAAGTCATTCTAAAACCCTAATCTAAAACCTTAAACCCTAAACAAAACCCTAAAACCCTAATTTCATTTTAAACATAAAACTAAACCCTAAACCTTAATTCTAAACCCTAAACCTTAATCACAAACCCTAATATTAATCCTAAACCTTAAACCTAAACCCTAACTCAAATTAAAACCAAAAATCCTAACCCAAAACTAAAATCCAACCCGGCATCATTTTTCTTTCATTTTGACCCATTTTTTAACCTAAGCTAGCATCCTACCACCTCTCAAGCATCACCATTACCTCATTCGCAGCCACCCTACCACCTCACAAGCACCTCCATTATCACCTTGGTCACTAAGTTTGCAAAATTACCTCTTTGTTACCTCTTTTCTAGCTGAACCCCTCCAACACCTTTCACCTTGCTTAGCTATTTTTCTAGCCTTCCATAGTCACCTTATAATCTTCATTAGTTACTACTCTAGCACCTTGATCCTTACACCAAGTTAACTTGGGTACTAAGGGTTATTTAACCACTATATATAGCCAAAACAAGCAACTCTTTCAAATCACACCTTAAATCTTCATCACAAAGACAAATAGAGTTCTAGCTCAGCCAAGGAAGAAGTAGAAGGTCCCTAAGATCATAATAGAAGCCAAGAACCAAGAAGAAGAAGCTTTGAAACCTATTTCCTAGGCGTACGACCCCAAAACCCTCATTTTGACTCGTATAAGCTCAAGTAAACTCAAAATCTTATTCCATAAGCTTATAATCTGTTTTAAATCTTTCATAAGGTTTGTAAGATCATATGTTAACTCTTGTTTGATCCCTTGAACCACAAACCCATGCGTTTTTGGTTTTCCTAAACCAAACGCACCCATTTTGGATTTTTAAGCTCATAAGCCCTTTCCATAAGCTATAAGCTCATAAACTCTACTTATTTTAGCTTATTCTAATAAGTCATAAGCTGAAAAACTCTTTTGGATTTCAAAAATATCAAAATTATGAATTTTGGACTTGATTTGCAAATATTTTCATGCATAGGGGTATATATCGTAACTTTCTGAAATTTATAACTAGAGGGGCTGAAAATGTCATTATTCCAAAGTTATATCTATGAGGGGCTGTTTTGCCAAGTTGTAAAGTTAAAGGTTTAAATTATATACACTTTATATATAAATGACTAAACTTGTAAAAGTTTATAAATCAAGGGTATTTATTGCTATTTTCACAAACTTAAAAATATAAAATATAATATTTTTATATAAATTATAAAAATATGTATTAATATGATAAAACTCGATTTTATTAAAACCCAATACATTTATCGCTATTAATCAACGATCGACGCATTATAAATCAATTACGTTACATATCAAACGTAATTTATTATCGACTAGCTTTTGAAAAACTTAAAATCTTATCGTATCACGTTACTAGGGAATTTCATGTGAGGGGTTCCATTTGGGTATTTGTTTTGATGAGTTTGCTGGATTTACTATTTAAAGTGCCTTGACTACTCAAACGATACTACATGGCCTCTGAATTATGATAGCCCGAACAGTGATACAATATTTCCATAAATTAATAAATCAAAGTAATACGTTAAACTTTATAATTTTTTGAAATATAAACCATCACACTAAGACTTGACATATTACCCCAGGTTGCGTGACGAGGCCGTTACTTTCACTTGATATACTTTTGCCATCAATCAGATTTTCCCTGTTAAGGTGAGTTCATAACCTCGCATTTTAAATCTTCTAATGTTTTTATAAACCCGAGAGGGGGGATACATGCTATAAACCATAAATACGAGTATTTTTCTAACTATACGCTATCCTGCTATATTATTGCCTAAGTCCTTACTTTTTCCATTAAGACCCCACTATCATGAACCGTTAATTACTTTTAGGAGTAAGCGCGAATGCTGTGAATAGATCTATTTAGGACTAAACTTCCCCGTTGGTGTACCTATACTTTCTGGTAACCAAACGCACTTCATTTGAATCACTATACGGGTGTTTGGCAAAGGCACCCGTTGGGGAAATTACTTGTGACTATTGATTATCTCAAGGTCTTGGTGTCATGAGCTTAGGGCAATAATACTGTTTTCTAAAATAATTGTACTCATTGCAATTATTACACTTATGGGTGTATAACAACGTAACCCACTATTGAACTTGTATTCAAACTATTTATCATAAACCTATGAATTTCACTCAACCTTTGTGTTGACCCTTTTAGCATGTTTATCTCAGGTATTTGAGCAACTTATGGCACGGAGTGGCACGGGCTTGAAGATGGCTAAACTGTTATCATTCAAACTTTATGTTTTCATATAGATTTTAGGACCACTATTTGTAAAAACTCTGATGAAATAATGAATGATAACTTATCTTTTAAAAACGTCTCTTTTGAGTCGTTTTCTATGATTATGACTGTTGTACTATGAAATAATACCCCATATTAGCTTTCGCTGCTATATGTCAAAAATGGGGGTGTTATAGATTGATACCAATCTGTAACACCCCCATTTTGACAAATATAGCAGCGAAAGCTAATCTGGGGTATTACTTCATAGTACAACAGTCATAATCATAGAAAACGAATCATAAAGAGACGTTTTGGAAAATTTAGTTATCATTCATTTATTCATCAGATTTTTACAAAAGAGATGTCCCAAAATCTAGAAACATAAAGTTTGAATGATAACAATTTAGCCATCTTCTAGTCCGTGCCACTCCATGTCATAAGTTGCTCAAGTACCTGAGATAAACATGCTAAAAAGGTCAACATAATGGTTGAGTAAAATTCATAGGTTTATGATAAATAGTTGAATACAAGTCTTCATAGACAGTGGGTTACGTTGTTATACACCCATAGATAGTAATAATTACAATGAGTACAATTATCATGGAAAAAATAGTATTATTGCCCTAAGCTCATGCAACCAAACATTAACATGGAAATCACCTCAGTGACATTAGTGAGGAACAAATGTCCTCGTGGAAAGGTAACTTGCCAAAGTTACCCATTATAATCAAATATAGTTCTATTGGTACCAAAAGTATAGGCACACCAACGGGAGTCGTCTCACCCCGATAGATTTATCCACAATATTCACGTTTACTCGCAAGTTATTAATGGTTCATGATTACGAAATATTGGCAGTAAAGGTGACTTAGGTAATAATAAATTAGGATAGCATAAAGTTTGGAAAAACACTTGCATTCATGGTTTAAGCATGTATCCCCCTCGCGGGTTTATGAAACATTTAAAAGAGTTAAATGCGAGGCTATGAACTCACCTTAACAGGGAAATCTGATTGATGGCAAAAGTATATCAAGTGAAAGTAACAGCTATGTCACGCAACTTGGGTAACATGTCAAGTCTTAGTGTGATGGTTTATGTTTCAAAACTTCATAAAGTTTAACGTATTACTTTGATTTATTAATTTATGGAAGTATTGCATCACTGTTCGGGCTATCATAATCAAGAGGCCATGTAGTATCGTTTGAGGAGTTAGGGCACTTTAAATCGTAAACCCAGCAAACTCGTCAAAACAAATACCCAAATGGAACCCTTCACATGAAATTCCCTAGTAACTTGATACGAGAAGATTTTAAGTTTCTTCAAAAGCTAGTCGATGATAAGTTACGTTAATTATATAACGTAATTGTTTTATAATGCGTCGATCGTTGATTAATAACGATAATTGTGTCGGGTTTTAATAAAATTGAGTCTTATAATATTAATATATATTTTTATAATTTATATAAAAATATTATATATTATATTTTTAAGTTTGCAAAAATAGCAATATATACCCTCGATTTATTAACTTTTACACATTTAGTCCTTTATATATAAAGTACATATATAATTTAAACATTTAACTTTGAAACTTGGCAAGATAGGTCCTTATAGTTATAACTTTAGAAAAATGACATTTTCAGCCCCTCTAGTTATAAATTTCAGAAAGTTACGATATATACCCCTTGCATGGAAATAATTTACAAATCAAGTCCAAAAAGCCATGCAAGCTTATTTTAGGATTCCAAATGATATTTGCAGGTTATAGCTTATTAGAATAAGCAAAAATACGATGTTTTAACATAACAAAAGTTTAGAAAAAGGATTCGTTAGCTAGAAAATCAAAATGGGTTGTTTTAGGGTTAAAAACACATGGGTTCGAGGATTCAAAGCTTCAACCAAGAGTTTATATATGATCTTAAGAGTATTATGAACATTCTAAAGCAGGCTATGAGCTTATTGAACAAGATTATAAGATTACTTGAGCTAAAATGGGTCGAAATAGGGTTTTTGGGTTCGTACGCCTAGAAACGCCTTCAATAGCTTCTTTCTCTTGATTCTTGGCTTTTATTCTGATCTTAGGGACCTTCTACTTCTTCTTTGGCTTCCTTACTTCTGCTAGAACTTGGTTTGAACTTAGATTTAAGGTGGAAAAGAGTTGTGAGGATGAAATGAAAGTGTATGTGTGTGTTCTGCTTATATAGGGCTCAAATGACATAGGGGCCAAGTTTTCTTAGAGTAGGCACCAAGATTACTTGGTGTGGTGGCCAAGGGCTATCATGGTGACTAATAGAAAGCTAGGGTGAGGTATAGGGAGGTGGTGATGGTTCGAAAATCAAAGATGGTGACAAGTAGCTTACTTAGTGTGCAACTTGTGGTAGTAGCTTACAAGGAGGTGATAAAGGTGCTTATAAGGTACTGGAGTGATGGTGAGGTCATGGTGATGAAGGTGGTGGTGAGTCATGGAGGAGTTTGAGGAGTTTCAGGTGCATATGCAGACTAGACTATTTTCTAGAAGAATATCACCAAGATTTAGATGTACATGTTGGAAGAGGTATTAATAGCATCATAAAAATGAATAGAGGCATAAAAAACCTAATAATTCTATTAGGATCATATATAATAAGATGTCCCCGAACGGTTATTTGTTGAATTATCTAGGTCACCTTGCTTAGTCAACACATCAATAAACCATTAGAAATGTCCAATTAACTAGTTAAGCCCAAAGCGTATCCTAGACATAGACTTAGAATGACAATATTTGTGTAACTATTATTCTAGGTGTATAAATTACTATATGGAGAGCTATCCCAGACTCTAGAATCTGCTGGTTTACTTAGCTAAATCTAATTGATTGAGAGTCACTAATACAAAAGCGCATAAACAAGGATAAAATGATAACATTAAACAAGCATACAACGATAAATCAAGAAATCGATATAAACAAAAAATCCAAACATTCAGATCTTTATAATAATAGGGCTAATACCCGAAGGTAAATACAAGGTAATAAATTTAGGCCTGTGGGGGGGGGGGGGGGGGGACAAGGGGGGAAACTAACCGAGTTAACGAATGATACCAAAAACTGAACGATTACTAAAGTATATGGAATTACACGATGTCTCCTATGGAATTGAATACGTTGCTCGACCTCTTCTGCTCTTTTTCTCTTCAGAAATCAACTTTTTGTTAGGTATCGAGAATAATTAGCACACTTAAACTCGTTTTTGAGTTTCTATTTATAATTCTGGAGCAGTCAATACAGCTAATCCAATGGGTTGGATACGTCGTATTGGGGATTTCTTGAATTCGGGAACACTTTTGATACCTCTAGAATATTATCTTTGATTCTCATTATCTTGAATATGGCGTATTGAGGTCTTCTAAAATGGACGTATGCTCTTTATCTTTTGGGTCTTTTGGTGAGTGCAGGCATGGATACGCTGTATCTTCTTGATGGATATCGGCTTATTGGTCTTCAAAATATTAATCTTTAAAATTATCTTCATTTTAAGGCTCAAGAATGCGCGCACTTTTGTTAAGTTTCTCTATTTACTCATAATTACTACCAATTCTTAAAATAAACGCATTAGTAACAATTATTGTAAAACTATACAAAATGGGTTAATATCGTAGGATAAACGATGCTATAAAATAGACGTTATTTGATGTCATCATATATCATTCAAGAAAATCTACAAACCTACCAACAACAACCTCAAAACTTCATCAAACATCAGTAGAGCAAATCAGGATAATACTTCAAGAATCAAAAGAGGAACTGGGTAAAGATAAACAGGAAGGCAACAATGTTTGTTGTGGGCTAAGAGAATGTAGGAATAAAAGGTGGTGCAACAGTTTGGGATTCAGTGTTATAATTGCAAGGAATATAAGAATGTAGCAAGGGAATGTCAAAAACCGTAAAGGGCAAAGGATGCAGCTTATCGCAAGGAGAAGATGTTATTGTGTAAGAAAGATGAAGCTGGAATCCAGTTTAGTGCTAAACAAATTGATTGAAGGGATAACACTGAGTATGAACCTGAAGATCAGGAATTGGAAGTACGTTATCTGTATATGGAAAAGATTCAAGAAGTTACTCCATATGCTGCTGACAATTCTGGACCCATCTTTGATACTGAGCCGTTGGAAAAGGTACAAAATGATGATTATAACTATAATGTATTTGCTAATGACAGAGAACATCCTGAGCAACCTGAATCTGTTAATGACACATATCTGGAGGAACAAGGTGATACTAACATCACTACTGATTCGTTGGATATGAGTACTAACAGAGAAACAGTTGACCATGATGGTGATGATCTTGCTAGAGAACGTGATTTGCTTGTTTCTTTAATTGATAAACTAAAATGTAAAATTGATGACAGCAAAAATCGTAATAAGCTTTTGGAATCATCAAACAAGACTTTAGTTAATAAATTGAAAGGTGAAATTGAGGATTTCAAAATCAAAAATAAAAGTTTAAAATCATCAAATAAACATTTCAAAGAAGCAAACAATGAACTGTCAAAGACTAATCAGTTGATGTTCAAATACCTTAAGAAGTTCCAAGCTGAACTTGATAGGTATCATGATTTGAATTATGTGTCAAATGTGGTAATTGATTGTGCAAAAGCTAAAGGTGAATTGGTGTCATACAAAATGGAATCTCAAAAGTCATTTAATGAATATACTCGAAAGATAAATGATTTAAATCAAATAATTTCAGAAATGAAAAAGGAGCTTTATGCACATCAAGAAACCATCTCCATAATGTCACAAGAAAAAGAGGCTCAGAATAAGTTTTACAAAACTCGTGAAGACAAAGAAATTGAAAAGGTCATTGCTTTAGAAAACAAAGTCAAGGTTTTGGATGGTATTGTATATAAAACCAGTCAATCAGTTCAAACAATGAATATGCTTAATCGCAATTGTAAAATGAGTTTTGTTAAACCTGAGTACCTCAAGAAAGCTCAAAGAGCGAATCCTCGTCTGTATGATATAGGTTGCTATATTGATAATCTTTCTTTAATGTTAGCTCCTGAATCCGACGAAATGATTCGTCTTGCCCACGAAAGTCGATCAAAATTAAGTGATTTAATCAAACTGTTTGATTATAAAACCTTAAATAATCTTTATGATTTGTTCATTCCACAACATGAAAAGTCGCCTGAACAGAGATATTTTTCAAAAAGGTCAAAAATGAGTCATACACCTGTCAAGAATGAAAATTCAAAAGAGTCTTTTAATAAACAAACAACTTTGTTAGAAAAACGGATGGATGAATCCATTTTGTGGGATCAAAAGTGTAAAAGCTCTAAAGAACTTTTCAAAATTAAAAGTAGTGTTGACACGATTTTTGATGGAGTGGAACGTTGTAAACAATCAATCGCCAAAAGAACATATTTTGGTCACATAGATCCATTCATTCAAAATACAATCGAAGGAAATTTTTGTCCCCAAATTCGAAAAATCAATGCTGATTTAGAAAATTTTCACTTGTGTTTGAAAGAGGAAATGGTTGCTGATTTGAGATACTTTAATTCTCTTAAACATGAAGTAGACTCTCTTAAATCTCATCTAGAAACTCAAAAAACATAGTTTTTGAATGAAATCGACCGACTTTCCAGAGAATATTATTATGTTGATCACATGAATGTTATACTTCATGTATATACAACCCTTGATGAATTCACTGACTTACAATGTGATTATGTGGACCAAATTTTCAAATGTGAACGTCTTGAAAAAGAGCTTTAAAAAAGAACGGATAATGTCAGTAACAAATCTTTCAATGAATTGTCAAAAAGATTTTCTGAACTTAAACAACATTCAATTAATCTTGAACTCGCTTTACAGTAAAGTCAGGAACTTAATAATGACAAAGTTTAGAAACAAAAAGAAACAAATTCATTTCGAGAATTAAATATCAAATATTTTGAAATTCAAGATCTGAAAGCTCAATTACAAGACAAAGAGATTGCAATAAGTGAGTTACAGAAACTCATTAAAAAAGATGAAAGGAAAATCTATGGAAACTAAGTTTGAAAAACCATTAGTTATTCGACAACCGAATGCTTTTAAAAGTTAAAGACAGTCAGTTCTAGGTAAACCGACTACTTTTTCTGATTCTCATGCAAAGACAGATTTTTCAAAGTCAAAGTCAGTTACCACAAATAATGTGTCCAATGATTTTTCAAAACCAGTCACTGCATAGATTTTGCCTCAGAATGTGAAGTCAATTTTAAAGAACACAAATATGATTGCTACAGGAATGTATAAAGTGCACACAAAGCCTAATCAAACTAGAACACAATAGTTTCCTCAAGACATTAGAAAAACTAAGAAACGTGTGTCTTTCTCTACAGGAGTAATTTCCACTACTAGTGTTAGCAGACCACAGCTTAAGAGCAATCGATTGGAAGATAGAGTCATGCATAACAATAGTGAAGGGAAGAAACAACAAGTAGAAGACCACCATAGGAATTTTAAGTTTTCTAATAATAAAACATCTGTAACTGCGTGTAATGACAGTTTAAATGCTAAGAACTCAAATGTAAACTTTGTTTGTGTTACTTGTGGGAAATGTGTGTTGAATGACAATCATGATATGTGTGTTTCTTTCATTAAAAAAAAAAAAAAAAAAAATTTTAAAAAAAAAAAAAAAAAAAAATTAATGGCGTAAATACTAGAACTAAACAGCCAATTGATGTACCTTTTAGTACTAGGAAACCAATAAGAACAGTAAACCAATCTGTTGCAACACCCCTTAAGAAAACAGTTGCTGCAGAATCCACGAACCAAAAACCTAGAAGCAAAATTAGGAAGCAATATGAGCATATTAGTAAGACATGTAAATGGTGGTACTCTAAGATCACACCACCAGGATATAAATGGAAACCTAAGACTAGTACAGTGAATGTTAAACCAAATGTTAGTATGCATCTAGGAACTAAGTCTAGAACTACTACTATTTTGGAACCCACGACTCTTAGGAAATCCACTATATCAAATACTCCATCGTCTTCTAATTCTTTTGCAGCTCGTAGAGATAATTCTATTCATCATCGACTCTGGGTGCTCAAAGCACATGACGGGAAATCTCAAGCTTCTAAGTAATTTTGTGGAGAAATTTCTGGGTACGGTGAAGTTTAGAAATAATCAAATTGCACCTATTCTTGGTTATGGAGATTTGGTTCAAGGAAAGGTCACTATCAAGAGGGTTTATTACGTCGAAGGCCTGAATCACAATTTATTATCCGTTGGTCAATTCTGCGGATTTGGAAGTTGCTTTTCGGAAGTCTACATGTTATGTTTGTGATTTGAAAGGAAATGATCTTCTCACATGTTCTCGTGGATCAGATCTTTACTCAATCACCCTTCAAGATACAACTTCTCCTAATCCTATTTGCTTAATGGCTAAAGCTACATCGTCTCAAGCTTGGTTATGGCATCGTCGTCTCTCACATCTAAACTTCGACACCATCAACTTGCTTTTGAAGTATGATATTGTGACTGGCCTTCCCAAATTGAAATTCATCAAAGATCATCTTTGTTCTTCTTGTGAGTTGGGGAAAGCAAAACGCAAGTCTTTTCACACAAAGACTACCCTAAGCTCCAAAAGACGATGGCAAATTCTACACATGGACTTATGTGGTCCCATGAGGGTAGAAAGTTTTAATGGTAAGAAATATGTGTTGGTAATTGTTGATGGTTATTCACAATATAATTAGACTCACTTCTTGAGATCCAAAGATGAAACACCTGAAGTTCTCATCAATTTCCTCAAACTTGTTCAAATAGGACTTCATGCTCAAGTAAGAACTGTGTGAACTGACAAAGGCACTAAATTTTTGAAGAAAACTCTTCATGCATATTTTGGAAAAGAAGGTATAGAACACCAAACGTCAACTGCTCGAACACCTGAACAAAACGGCGTTCTCGAAAGACGGAACCGTACTCTTGTTGAGGCTGCTCGGACAATGCTAAGCACCGCTAATCTTCCATTATTCTTATGGGCTGAAGCAATTGAAACAACATGTTTTACTCAAAACCGTTCACTCGTAATTACTCGGCCATAGAAAACTCCTTACCACATCATCAGTGGCCGAAAACCGTCTGTTAAGTTCTTTCACATTTTTGGCTCTCTTTGCTACATCGTCAGAGATGGTGAAAATCTTGAGAAAATGAAGGAAAAAGGTGATGCATGTATCTTTGTAGGGTATTATACTCAGTCAAGAGCTTACCGGGTATATAACAAGAGAACAAGATTGATAGTTGAAACCATCCATGTCAACTTTGACGAATTGCCTCGAATGGCGTCAGATCACGTCAGTTCTGACCCTGTTCCACAATGTCCGACAACGGCACTTGAACATGAGAGTTTAATTCTCGGTCCCTAAAGTCAAGAAAATGTTCCTCAAGTAGTTGAGACAGTAACAACGTCAAATGAACTGGATTTGCTATTTAGTCCGATGTTTTATGAATTACTCAATGGAACTACTTAAGTTGTGTCAAAGTCTTCCGTTGTAACTACTGCTGATGAACCTAATCAACATCAACAACAACACACAACTCCATCTACTTCAACAACCGTTGCTGCAGATACACCTATATTGAACATTCAAACAACAACTGAAACTACAAGTCAAGCACCAACTGTCACTGCCAATGAGAACACTATTCAAGCAGAAACCAATAAAGAACATGCACAAGTTGACGAAGACGAATTTATCAACATCTTTAGTACATCGGTACAAGAACGAGGGGAGACATCTTCTCGATATGTTGACTTTTCAAACATGCATACATTTTATCAACGACATCCTTTAAAACATCGTTGGACAAAAGATCATCCGTTAGAACAAGTCATTGGAAATCCTTCTCAATCAATTTGAACAAGACGTCAGCTAGAAACAGATGGCGAGATGTATATGTTCGCACTCACCGTGAGTCGAACCAAACCGAAGAACATCAAAGAAGCCATGGCTGATTCTGCATGGATTAAAGCGATGCAGGAAGAACTTCACTAGTTTGATCGATTAGATGTATGGGAATTAGTCGACAGACCTCTCTGTAAAAATGTCATTAACATGAAGTGGCTTTGGAAAAACAAACGTGATGAGGAGAATATTGTAATTCACAACAAAGCTCGTCTTGTAGCTAAGGGATACAGCCAACAGGAAGGAATCGACTTTGAAGAGTCATTTGCTCTAGTTGCTCAGTTCGAAGCAGTTAGGCTATTCGTTGCGTATGCTGCACACAAGTCATTTCTTATCTATCAGATGGAAGTAAAGACATCTTTTCTTAACGGTCCCTGAAGGAAGAAGTGTACGTAAACCAGCCAGATGGATTCGTAGACCCACATAATCTTGACAAAGTCTATCGTCTCAAGAAGGCTTTATATGGACTCAAGCAAGCTCCAAAGGCATGGTACGATGAACTCTCCAACTTCCTGGTATCCAAAGTATTCTCAAAAGGTTCTATTGATCCAACTTTGTTCATTACTAAAAAAGGGGAAGACATATTGCTTGTGCAAATTTACGTTGATGACATTATTTTTGGTTCTACGAACCCAAAATTTTCAAAAAGGTTTGAAAAACTAATGCACAACAAGTTTGAAATGTCTATGATGGGGGAGCTAAAATTATTTTTAGGAATTCAGATCCACCAATCCCCACGTGGTATCTTTATAAACCAAGCTAAGTATGCTCAAGAGATACTTAAAAAGTATGGTATGACCTCATGTGATAGCACGGGGTATAAAATTAACTGCTGACCACACTTGTTATAACTTTGTCTCCGTAAGAATCACCCAACTCTGCGAGTCCAGCCCTATTACGCACATCCGACAAACGATCAACTATCCTATCTCCATCGGTTCCACAAGAGGCTCCTTGTAACGGTTAAGTCCAGTTGGGAAAATGGTTCCCCAACAGGACTTCTTACGGGTGGGGGAAAACATAACTAAAATACTAAGAAAGTAATACATATCATATCAGATAGTGGTAGGCAAAATAACTAAAATGACAACTTAGCAAAATATAAATATATAAGCTATGCAAAAATAGAGGGGAAGCATAGCAGTTATAGCATTAAACACTTAAGCCCTAAATACATCTACATAAAACTCCTATAGGTTATATGTCCATAGCTTCAACTACAACCTATCTCAATATAACAAAGGCTCAGATACAATCTGTCACAAAATGACAGTACAGAAGTAAAAATAGTAACAGCCCCGCCAAGACGGAAATGCGAGCGTAACGAGAAAGGATATCATCACAACGACAATGGCGGTATATAAATAGAATTCTATGATGAAAAAAATAAGTAAAGGATAGACACAAAGTGTCATAACAAAACCCATAAAACTAACCAAAATCCAAAAGGCGTCTTTATTGATGAAATGAAAGTTCTCTCTAATAGAAAGACATGCAACAATTATCCATAATCCAAACAATGCAAAATTCAAGACAATAAACTCCATGACATCCTATGGTCTCTTTCTAGCCACTTCTCTCTATCTTATTCCCATGATGCTCATCTGAAAATGATGCTTAAACGTCAACATAATGTTGGTGAGAGTCATAGGTTTAAGACATACAAAACAAACCTTTAAATCCAATTACTCACATTGATAAATATAAACATAGCATATCTCTGGACATTAAAAACGAACTATCATACAAGCTAACATGCAAACACACCAAACCATGTTGAGACGATCACGCTCAACATCACAAACAGGGAACGGGAACGTGTCCCACAGACGATCCACAACAATGTACGATCGACGCTCACTATGCACAATCCACAGCAATGAGAACGAACATGCTGGCGACTACTAACAATCCATCAATGCCCTTAAGATGGCCACGCTCGAAGGCACAACAACAAGGAACGAACGTGTCCCAACGATCCATATCACAATTAGCAAAGTAACTCATAGCATACAATAGTACCCTCGTAAAAGCCCATGCCTTATTAAAACACATTATCACAGTAAGAAAAACATTTAATACTCATAGCATGCCATTTGACGCCCAAGAAAACATATAAAAAGGGGCTATGAAACTCACCGAACTAAAGCAATTCCCAAAATCCTTCTCACAAAGCTAAACAACCAAATATCACGTGTTACACGCTACTAACCAAAATCTTACGCACTTGTAACAATCATATGATGGATTGTTCTAAGGTGTTTATTTACCCTCATGGTCACACCCGACACCATGCCAACATGTACTAATTCGTTACACACCTTTACCAATGTTCACAAGCATTTATCCTGAAAACGAAGAATTTTGACCTTCACATTACCATTTTCTAAACCATACATACTAAGTTTAAAGTTTTAACCAAAATCAACAGTTCAATACCATGAGGCTACTACTCTAACTGGATTTTTCCACTATTTATTTTTCCCTCTTAGTGCCCAAATAAAATCAAACTTAACCTCTCAGTTTTGCGGATCTAAAAAAAAAAAAATTGCACACTAAAACGTTTGGACTTAAAAACCATACTTAGACTCCAAATCAGAATCTATCCTTTGGGGGATTTTTAATAGACACACAGAAATAAACTCTTGTAGGTTGGGTAATCCTAATTCAAATTTGAAGTGGGGGGTTTTACACCTTGTAATCTGACCTAAATCTGACCCTAATTTTCGCTTTGACAACTTTTTTTCGTTAACCAACATTTGAATGACTTCCGACTTAAAAACTCTCGAGGCCAGATGTATTCTGGAACTAGAACTCCTGAGCTACAATCATAGACACTTGGAAAGTTGACAAAAAGCTTTATAACCATCACCTCAAGATAACACCCGAACAACACGACCTAAATTCGACCCTAATCTAAAATATGACTAACCGATCTAGAACCCAAACGAATACACCCATCATGCTCCTAAAGTGCATGAGGATGCCATTCCAAAGACCGCATTTCGAACGAGATACGGACATTTTGAGTCTACGGTTATGCCTTTTGGGCTAACCAATGCACCAGTGGTTTTCATGGACTTAATAAACCGGGTTTACAAACCGTACTTAGGTAGGTTTGTCATCGTATTCATTGATGACATTCTAGCCTACTCAAAGTCGAAGGAGGAACATGAAGTTCATTTAAAGTTAGTGTTGGAGTCACTGAGGAATGAGAAGCTGTATGCTAAGTTTTCTAAGTGTGAGTTTGGTAGGAAGAAGTACATTTTTTTTAGTCACGTGGTCAACCATAACGTATTCACGTAGACGCAAGTAAGAGTGAGGCAGTGAGGAATTACATGATTATCATTTTCAGCCCCTCTAGTCATAAATTTCAAAAAGTTATGATATATACCCCTTGCATGGAAATGATTTACAAATCAAGTCCAAAAAACCATGCAAGCTTATTTTAAGGTTCAAATGATATTTGCATGTTATAGCTTATTAGAATAAGCTAAAATATGATGTTCTAACGTAACAAAAGTTTAGAAAAAAGGATTCGTTAGCTAGAAAATCAAAACGGATCGTTTTTAGGGTTTTAGTCAAAAACACATGGGTTTGAGGATTCAAGGCTTAAAACAAGAGTTTATATATGATCTTAAGAGTATTATGAACATTCTAAAACAGATTATGAGCTTATTGAACAAGAGTTTGAGCTTACTTGAGCTAAAATGGGTCGAATGAGGGTTTTTGGGTTCGTACGCCTAGAAACGACTTCAAGGGCTTCCTTCTCTTGATTCTTGGCTTCTATTCTGATCTTATGGCTTCTCTTGATCTTTTACTACTGCTAATGAATGGCTAGAACTTAATTTAAGTGTGTGTGTTTGAGTTTGAAGGATGAAATGAAAGGGTGTGTATGTTTCGGCTTATATAGGGGTGAAACCAACTTGGTGCCCAAGTTTCTTGGAGTAGTGGCCAAGGTGTGGGTAGAGTGGTGACTTATGAAGGCTATAGGGTGATTAGGAAGAGCTAGAAAAATAGCTAAGCAAGGTGTGGGGTGTTGGAGGGGGTTCGGCTACAAGAAGGTGACAAGGAGGTGATTTTGCAAACTTGGTGGCCAAGGTGGTGATGGAGGTGCTTGGTAGGCTTCCTAGTGACATGGTGGTGAGGTCATAGAGGTGCTAGGATGCTAGGTTGGTTTAAAATGGGTCAAAAATGAAATAAAAGGGGTGTCGGGTTTGGTTTGGTTTCGGCTTAGGATTTAGGGTTTTAATTCGAGTTAGGGTTAGGGTTTAGGATAGTTTAAGGTTTAGGATTAAGGTTTAAGATTAAGATTAGGGTTTAGGATTAAGGTTTAAGGTTTAGGATTAAGGTTTAGGGTTTAGTTTTAGGTTTAAAGTGAAATTAGGGTTTTAGGGTTTCGTTTAGGGTTTAGGGTTTTAGATTAGGGTTTTAGGATGACTTAGGGTTTAGGTTTAGGGTTTAGGAGTCATGCATTAAGTGTTTGTACCTTGTGTTAAAGTGGTAGTAAGAAACTAAAGTGATTTAGGAGGTAAAATGACCTAGTTTGGTTTTCTTGCATTATTGACTTGTACATTGGGCTTTAGAAAGTTGTAACTTGATTTAGGAGGGAAAAGATATTCAAATGTTGTGCATTGTACACTTGTACACATGCTTGAAGGCTTGCACATTCATTTTATATGTATACATTACATATAATTAGGGTTTTGATATAAACGTTAACGTTTAATGCTTGTTTTGAAATAACGTTTTGAAAAGTACGTTAAATGGATAATGTACTTGGTAAAAATGATATTAAGATATAGACTTGACATATTAGGATGTTTACATGATATAAACATAGATATAGATGGCATTGGTGGAGGTTATGTGAGCTCGTTTACTTTAGATAAATAGATGGATATGACAGTGCTAACTAATTTTTTATCGATAGATATTACATGATGAAAAGATTACGGGTTGTTCTTAGTATCCTAGCAAGGACCGATAGGACTTTAGACCTAACGCACCTAGGTCACCCCCTACCACTTACTACTGCTAGTCCTCAAAAGAAAAAGAGGAAGAAAGTTGCTGGAGAAAAGAGTTCACCAAGCAAATCGCTCAAAGTTACCATCAGACAAAAGAAGAAAAGTAGAAGTCCACTTCTACCTCTAGGTGATGACAGAGAGAGGGATGAGATGGCTGAGGTAACCCTTTTAAGTCTCACTCTATACAAAACCGCATTAGCCGCTGAAGCTAAAGAAAATATAGCTAAAGTGCAAAAGAAGTTAGATGATGAGGAGATATAAAATATGGTCGAAGTGAAGACGATGAAGAGTCATATGCATGTGAATTGCAAGATTTGTTTTCTAGGATGTGATTGGTGATTTGGTAGGATTAGAGCCCGAAGTCATTAAGGAACATCTAGAACATGTTGTTGATGATGATGAGACTGAAAAGGAGAAAAAAGATGATAAGAAGGATGATGAAAAGGCAAATGATGATGAGAAGAAGGATGAGACGGATAGTATGGAGATTAGGAAAAAGAAGATGCAGACACCAATTCCCTCACCTACTAGATCCCATAGGAAAAACTTATTTTCGGATAAGAATATATCTCAGGAATTAACAAAATCTGTATCACCCTCAAAAGCTATAACATCTAAATCTTAACACAAGACAAGACGTATTTCCAGCAAGTACATTCATATTTTAGGAGTTATTCACAGGATATTCAGACATCAAGGTTACATGATTCAACATATGGAAAAGAAATATGTAACTGACAGGTGGAATTTCTGGAAAGTTCATGGATAGGTCAAAAGGTTCTTCATGAATCATTCCCATATTGCAGAAAAAAAGCTAACTAAATGTTGTAATTAGAAGGAACCTTGAAAATAATTGTGGTGATACTGTTATTCAAGAACGCGATGCATTACAAGTTGAGGTACCTGCTCTTATTTCGAAAGAATTTATTGATCAGGCACCCCAGATTATTGAAGAACTTTTCAAGAGTTATGTGTCGAATAACGTCATTCAAGTTCATCCTACGACAAGCACTTCTACCTCTACAACATCATATGCTGATATTCAACAATAATTGTACTTGAAAATGAAGTCTAATCTTCAAGTCAAGCAACTGATCAAGAATTGTAGGATGTACTAAAACGTAAGTTTGAAAAGTCTTCTACCTCAACTACATCTTACAGGGATGATGCTTTCTTCCCACAACATCATGATGACCATCAGGAAGATGATGCTCCCCTTAAGGGGGAGAAAAGGGCAAAAAGACACAAGACATCAAAGAGTTCAAAGTATGCAAAAAGTTCTTTATCAAAGCAACCAACAAGTACTTATGTTTCTGAACATCAATAGCAACAACAAGACTGTGATGCTTAGGTTGAACCACAAGTTATTGATGAAGATGAGGTGATTCTTTAAGATACAACTCCTGAGCTGATAGATGAGTTTCAAAATGCTGACAAACATATTACAACTATCTACAATTATGCAAGAATGATAGCTACATTACATGATGTGATGAGTAATCAGTTTAAAGATGCTGAAGAGTATGCCTATCATCTAGAACAAACAAAGAATTACATGGAAAATTAGATAGTTTAGGAAAGCAGACAGGAGGATATTGAACGATCAAAGCCATATGCTTAACTTTTCTATGGTCCACAAAGGAATCCAAATGAACCTCCAAGGTATCTATACAACAAGGATTTATTATTCTTGAGGTATGGGAATACTAAGGAGAGGAGCTACATTATTTCACTCCACAAGATACACACTGTTCCATTTCTAAAAGTTGATTTGGAAGAAAAGATTAAAATATGGGTTAGAAAAGAATTCAAGACTTTCAACGAAGAAGCACGGTTATCAATTCACCATTGGAAAGATTCATGGCATAAGAGAATGTACAAGATCAACCAAAGAAGAGTCGGAGATAATCCATAGGAATACTCTCTAATCACAAGATTACTGAAGTTGTTAGAGTAACTACTGATCAACAGCATGGACTGGATTACATGGAGCAAATCATTGTGATGAGAGAAAATGATAAACCTGACAGCTTTTCTGAGGTTGACTTCAAGTATCTAAGCAAGAATGATATTGAAGATTTGTATTATCTCTGCCTGAACAAGAAAGTGAATTTCTATAAAAACAAGTTGACGAATTCTTTGAAAACATTCATCAGCATCTGTGTTATTTGGGAGAGAGTTCATGATTACCAATTAAGAATAGAAAGTTACCAGATCAGGGTAAACTTAACCGCACCAACATTGTCATTCCCTGATATTGAAGCTTCTGATCCTTACTCTATAGTAGACAAACCAAATACGGGTTTGATTTACCTATACAGCAAAGAAGAGAAAAGGGTTATGTATTTGGCTGAGATTGTCAAGTTATGTGAAGCAACGCTAGAAAGAGTCTTGAAAAAAGTGAAGCTTAAGATTTTCAAGTCTGAGCCTTAGAAGAAACCACCTTTGCTAGGTGAATTATATCTTGACATATTGAAAGCGTACGAAAGAGAAATAACCAAGCGTCTAAGACACTGTGTGCAGATGAGAAGGTGGGAATCGTTTGTGAATGGAAGACCAATTCTACCAGCAATGATGCGCCCTTAATAATCAACCCTTAGGGGGAGATTATTAGGAATAGGAAAGGTGTTTATTATTAAATACAATTGGTAATTGTATAGTTTATAGTTTAGATAGTATTTATATTGTAATAAAGTCAATATTGGTCAAACTTAAGTAATATTGACCAAGATTAGACTAAAGTAGGAAAATAGATAGGACAAGTCAATAAGCATAAATTCCCATTAAGTAGGGGTATATGCACAAGTCATTAGATTGTAATTACACACTTCCTCAACCTCCTTTCTATTTTCCTTTCTTAGTGAAAACTTTAAAAATGATGAAAAATACATTGTAGCTCCTCTCTCTTATTCTCTTAACTTTCGTATGATAATATAGTGCAAAAATGACATATAACAAAGTCTAACGCTCCTCTTGTAGGGTTCTCCGACGAAATTTACCATCCCCTTGGGCTGATAGACCTTAAGGTAACCATAGGTGAGCAGGGAAGAAACAGAACTGTGCTGCTGGAGTTTGCCATCGTAAAATGCCGCTCCCCTACAATGTCATGCTTGGAAGAACAGGAATGAGGAGTATTAGAGTGGTAGGATCAACAATACACTTGATGATTAAGTTTCTGACGGTTAACGGGGTAGCTACCTTGAAGACTAGCAGGGAAGCTCTATGGGAATTCAGACAGATAGAGGAAATGCAAAGCTCATGGAAAGAAACGCAGTGGCATCAACATATGGAACAAATGTCAAGAATCAGAGAGCAAGCAATACTACGTAATCGAAGCATCCCCAATCGAAGGCCCGACAAGGAGCCTATGCTCTCCGAAGGATCCTAGGAGGAGGATACAGTGAAAGAAAGTGTGGTGATCCGTGATGATCGTCCAGATCAAGTCATAGTGATCAATGGCAAGCTGTCAATCGGTTGAAAACAAGAATTAACAAAAGTCCTCTGAAAGAACAGGGATGTGTTCATCGAGAAGACGACGGTAAGCATGGTTGTACCAACATTTGTTATGGAGCACCAGTTGAAACCGTACCCTTTAGCCGAGCATGTGGTTCATAAGAAACGGCCCTTGAATTCGGACCGAAGAAGGGTGCTGAAAGAAAAAGTGTTTGAATGGCTAAAGAAGGGGGTAATTAGAAGAGTCCAGTACCCGGGATGGATAACTAACGTCATAACAGTCAAACAAATGGACGACACCTGGAAAGTGCACATGAACTACTCAAGCTTCAACAAAGTTTATGCAAGGGATATGTACCCTTTTTCGGACGTAGAAGAAAAGCTATGATCGCTCACGGGGTATCAATACAAGTGCTTCTTAAAACTCCCCAAGGAATACAGTCAGGTGCGAATGTTAGAAAGCGATGAAGAAAATACAGGCTTCCATACGAAAGAAAGGGTATACTGTTTCACTCGCATGCCAAAGGGGCTAAAAATTTCGAAGCTGTCCTCCAAAGGATGATGGACAAGGTGTTTGCGAAGCAAAGAGGGCAAAATGTGGAAGTATGCCTAGAAGAAATAGTCATAAAAATCAAGACAGAGTTGGACTTAGTTAGGGACTTAGAAGAAACCCTACACAAGCTTCAAAGAGTAAATGTAAAGATTGACCCAAGCAAGTGCACTTTCGGGATGGAGTAAGGCAAGTTTTTGGGCTACGTGGCAACAACGAAGGGGATAAAGGCCGATCTAGAAAAAGTAAAAGTCATACTCCGAAGCATTATGCCTAGAGGTCCAGAATAGATACGAAGCATATCCTTACAACTGACAAACATAAGCAGATTCATACTGAAATTGGCAGAACTCATGCTTCCCATTCGTAACATCTGAAGGAACCTTGATGCGGCAGAAATGTCTAGCTAGACAAGAAAAGCCGAGGAAGCCTTTTAAAAGATAAAAAGGAGGTTGGGCAAGCTACAAACGTTAGCTATCCCCAAAGAAGGAGAAACCTTAATGATCTGCCTACAACCCAAAAGTGAGACAATAAGCTCCGTACTATTTGTTGAGAGAAACAAGGTCCAGATACCCATTTCCTATGTGAGCCGGCTGCTGCAAGGGTTGGAAATCTGCTACACTTCAATGGAGAAAGCAGCGCTGACACTAATCCACATGGCAAGATCCTTAAGAACAATCTTCCAGACATACAAAGTCAGCGTGGCAACAGATGCCCCTATAGAAGAGACGTTAAAAGTTTCCGGTACCAACGGACGAGTGGCCAAATAAGCAGCAGAATTAAGGACATATTATGTCTCATACATTCAAAGGAGGGAAGCAAAAGGGAAAATAGTGAAAAAGTTCTTCGGGCAAGGGGAGCAAGTGCTACAAGCACCAGGTAATAACAACGAGGGGACCTCCGGATCAAGGGAAAAGCCTTAGGAAGAGCTATCCCCAACACCAAGGGCCTGAAGTTTATACGTGGGAAGAGAGCTAAACAATGAAGGCTTTGACGTATGAATGATTCTGTTTGATCCGGAAGGGAAGGAGTACTCGCATGATGTTCGCTTAAACTTCTATGCCTCCGAAGATAACATGGATTACGAGGCATTGTTGGTTGGGCTAGTCGCCTTTGCCGGAAGAAATATAAAGGATATACATGTATTTATAGGCTCAAAACTTTTGGTTGATCAGGTGGAAGGAAGCAGAGTCCCAAGAATGAAAGAAGCAAAGAGATACATGGAAGAGATCATGGACGCCACAACTCCTTTTCACAGGTTTCGAATCACATACCTTCCTAATGTCCTAAACCCAAAAGCAGAAGCATTAACAGGACTGGCATCCATCCGGCTAGAACTCTTGAACCAGGAAGTATCAGTGGGTGTCAAGACAAGACCCTCAGTAGAAGCTCAGGACAAGCTCCAAGAGAAAGAAAGAAACACGTCAATGAAACCAGCATCATGAAAATCGAGCCCCGGTTAGGAAGATTGTAGTGGGAGCAACTAAGAAAGTGTAACCGCACCATTATGAAGCATATTTATATTATGTAACCCATCCGAGGAAGCAATTTTCAAAGTATTCAGCTTACCTTGGAGGGACGAACTACCTTATTTCTATGAATGGTTTCTGTTTAATATAATAGAGCTAAATTTTCCATATAGTTAGGGCAAAAAGTAAAAATAATGCAAACACGAAGCATGTTAAACATCGGATGGCTCGCTACCTCCGGATGTAAAAGAAACAACATAGACGCCTCGTAAATGTGAAAACTATAGTGGGAAGGCAAAGTTAAAACTCGTAGACTTTGCAAAACGTCGGGCAAAAAAGTTTAAAGAACTTCTCTCCCGAACAAAAACCTCCAATGAACAGATGCATCGTAAAGGAAACAAGCACCAACGAATAACAAAAATAAAGAGATAAGGCAACCTGTAATGTGTGCGAACATAGCTAATAAAAATCTACTCCGGTATACGAGTTAGGACGGACAGAGATATCCAGGCCGAGCTAAAAAACATATCATCAGGGTAGACATAAGGCGTTTGGGTCATAAACCAATGCTAAAGTGCTAAATGCAAACGTACAAACATTACAAACAAGCCCATACTACAAAGGAAAGCAATAAAATGACGAACGATAATAACCATTAATTTAAGCAAAAGTACATATTACAAGCCGAACGACGTCGGTAGTTACATGATCATAAAATACTAAGCTAATACTTAAAAGCTAGTAACCAGGCAAGTTCAAAGGTCGGACATGACAATGCAACTTCTGCTAAAATGTAATATGAGGCCCGTTGAACCCACGAAGGCTTGACCAACTATACTACGGTCTTAAGGGGAAGCCATTCAGCTTTAGGCGAGTGACATGACTCAAGGTCCGCTGGATGGACAACCACACATCTACAGTCAGTGTACCCTCAAGCTCGGAGCAACAAGTAGTGTTCTCCAGCATGCCACGCGCCCTCCTTAATAATGGATGAAGCTTACAAAAAAAGAGAATGAAAAAGCTACACTATGAAATTAAAACCCATAAGGGGAAACAACGGCATCTCCAGCATCAGCTCAAGCAGCAACAAGAACACTTGATAGATGGGGGACCCATTTCATTTCCCTCTAAAGGAAAGAGCAACCACAACATCACTAGAACTGAAGGAAGCAGATTTCGATCCTCGAATCAAGGACGACTTAGCTCGACTTGCATCATCATTAATTGGATGAGCCATACCTTGCACAAAAACCTCCCCAGGTTTCTCAGAAGCAACATCAACAATACTTTCATCTGTTGTATCAACCATAGCGTTTAGCCACTCCTCATTTTGCTCTAAAGCAGCAACAGATGAAGGAGGAGCATCACTCAAAAACAACTCCACTAAAGAGGGAGCGGGTGTAACAGTCAACTCCTTTGGAATAGGAGGAGAAACACCAACAGCCTTGGGAGTGGGGACAACAACCGGACAAGCCAACCTATCAGGCTTAAGGTCAACGATATCAGACAACGGTTAGGCAGAGTGAGCAACAACTTTGTTCAAAAACGGATAGTCAGTGGTGGCAACAAGAAGGGAAGCTTCAATCAACCTACTCTGGGCCCCAGGCACAAAACAAGAAATCTTTTTTAGGGCTGCATCAAATTGTTCCTGAGTCCGATCCATATGCAACCCACGTTCAAAACCAGCATTGGCAGTTAAGGAAAGAAGTTCACCCTGGACCCTGCTAAACTCATCACTAGCAAGGAACTTCTGGACAAAACTCTAAAAATTACCCTAAAAAAGGAAGCAAATTCAGGAGGAATAGCTCTTAGCCGAAGGACCTCATCATCCTTTTGGGCCACTACATTTCGAGACTGATTCAAATCAGAAGAAAGGTAGGAAACTTCAGCAGTAAGCTGATCCAGGCTCTTGGAAAGAGATTTGATTTTCTTCTTTCGGTCTTTACCCTTAGCCTTGTCCTTAACAAAGGCAGCATCAGAGGACGAAACCTTATCATTAAGGTCCGTCACCTATTTCTTCAAACTAGAAACCTGAGATTCTAAACCCTGGTAGGTAGTAAGCTTTTCTTGGAGACTCCTCAACAGAGAATCAACAGACTGAACGTACCTGTGATGTGATTTAAGCAGACCTCTATACTGGGCCAGAAGCTCTCCCCAGTGGGACATCATCAAACAATGAACGACACTCATTTTCCCAACTAATTGATCATCAGTCAGAGCTTTAATTCAAACCATCTCCTGTGGTGTCGGGAAGTGGTCAACCACAGTCTTGCAAATGCTAAGATCTTTGAAAATCTCCTTGGTCAGAATGGTAAGAGTGGGGTGGTGTGGACCATCCCACTCCTCTCGGCTAACCTCATAAGAACCAGCAACAACGTCATCTTCAGAATAGGTGGCATAGTAAGGACCAGGAGTAAAGGGGAAGAAGTCCATGTGAATGGCATCATCGGTAAGGTATCGAAAAGAATGAATAGGAGCATTAAAAGCTTGGGAGCGACTGGCATCCCCGGAGGGTGCGGCAGCAGCATCGCTCATGATGGCCTTCCCTCGAGAATCTGCAAAACAAAAATAATAAGGTAGGGAATAAGCAAGAAGTAAACACAAACCAAAGGAAAGGGAAAATACCTTGGTGGCTGGGACCTTCAGCAACGGAGGGGTTAGAACCCTCGCCCTAGTTCCCTCCAACAAGGATAGTAGCGGTAGAACGGATGAGAGTAATCAATGGAATCTCAACACAAGCATCCTCATCGTCATCGCTTTCTTCATCATCATCGTTTCCAACAAAAAGGTTAGGCCAGGAAATGCTTCCGGACGACTAAGCTGTAGCAGACCTAGTGCGCTTGGCAACGTGGCTCAAAGCCAAGCCAGAAGTAGAGGCCTTTCGCTTTTTGGAGGCTTCGGCATTGGCAATGACCTTCGCGCTAGGAGTACCAGTAGCAAGGTCCACCGGAGTAGGATCCGAGATAGCAACATCAGCAGCAGCAGGAGGGGCGTAGTAAAAAGGAAGCCTCTAAAGAGTATGCTTAATATCATGGTAAAGCTCATTTTAAACCTTCGACCCAATCCACTTAGGCAAGCACATAAAGTCGAGAGGAATCAGTGAAACAAGCCACGAAAAAACAAACATACAAGAAAAAGTAACAACCCCCCCCCCCTCCGTATCATTTCCACTTGAATCCCTTAGGATCAGATCACGGGTCTGACTCTTCCAGACCCGACTCAAACCAGATAAAACCAACACCCCCTCAAGCATATCCTGTAACTTCACAACATGAGCATCAACTCCGAACATCTGTCTTTACATTAAGAACCAACCGAGGCTTCGGGATTCATCATAGCCTGAGCTCGGATGCCACCCAAGACATATATTCCAGAAATAGCCCTCCGTCATAAAAAAGAACGCCTTCCAACCCTTCATACAGAGAACCTATTAATCACAATACAATAGGGGCAGGTGCAACTGAGTTTGGCCCAAAAAAACCAATGGCCGTGTTTGTAGACAGCGTCTGAAAGACCCCAAAAAGAGTGACAGTTGGCTCGATTTGTAACGACCGGCACAGAATCTCAAAAGTTATAACCTTGTTGAATCCCAAAGGACCTAACTGTGAGAAGTGCACCCTAAAATGCTTGATAACGGACAAAAGAAAGGTCAAGAAAGGAATCCAAACACTAGAAAAATCAAACATGCAATGATAAATCCCAATAGCATCGTCCGAAAGCTCAGACATAACAAAGTCTGGAGAAGGCAACCAAGGGTGAAGATCACGGGGGATGTTGTATTTTATGATCAGGTCATTTAGGTTAGTTTGAGTCAGCATGGAATTGTATACATCCATATCTTTTTTAGCCATTATAAAATAGAGAAAGGAAAAAAGAGGATATCTAAGGAGGAGGGAGCCTAAAAAAGAAAGAGTTCGGAGCAAGGTAAACACCAGCAGAAAGAAAGGGGCAGCTCTGGAAACAGTGTGTGTTTTTTTCTTTGACAAAGGTAAAAGACAAATCTAAACAGGTGACACTATTTATAGGAGAGCAAAAACCCAAAGGACGTGACGTTTGGGTAGCCGCAGCGTGCGCGGCTCGTGATATACACACCACCCGAGCCAACCACGTCACAAGAAAAGACGTGGCCAGAAGCAGGCCACGTCGCCAAGAACAGTAATAAAGTGAAAATAGCCAGGCATCGAAAAGAGGAGCAACAAAAGCAACGCAGAGCATTAATGGCACAAGACAAAAGAAAGTCTAGCAATGGCAAGAGGACTTGCCAATACTAGATTGATGGGACATGATGAGGTATAGTCTCCCCTGGAGTGTCCGAAGGAGAAACATAACTAATCACCTCTGCTAGACTAGCACGGCCTAAGCCAGACACGTACTCCGAAGAAGCTGATGTATCAAAGGATAAATCGGTCCGGAGTCACTAGTCCCGTGCCGGAGTAGCAGAACCTAAGGACAATCCGACAGAGTATAGTACTAAGTCAGGACCACTGTCCTTAGGCTGACATACAAACAACAACTAGGTCAGCGAGCAAAGAGGAGGTACCAGCCCAGCTACCGCCTCACTGATCCTAGATGACAACTGCCATTCTTGTGTCGCCGGGTAAGACTCGAGTAGTATAAAGAGGGGAGCCCATTCCCTCAGGAAGGGACACACATACATACTCTGAACCATACTTTTCCTTTACATTTCTCTCCATAATTATCTCGTACTACACATACTTACTCTCACACCAGAGTTGGTCCCGGACTAAAACCTCGAGGCGAGCTAACAGCATTTTTTCTTAATTTCAGCTAGAATACAAAGGAGCCAAGCTGAACCAGACATTCACAAAGATTGAGGTCCATTTGCTAAGACCAACAGGCCCATGTAAATTTACCTCAATATTTTCATTATTTGAAAAAGTTATTCATATTATTTTTCACATTGTGGCAATAATTTGAGGAAAAACTTTTTATTCAAAGACTTGGTAAACTCAAGTGATTGAGTAAAAGTTTTTTGATCCCTTTCGACGTACATTTTATTCTAACTTAATGAATTCAATACACAAAAAGATTTTAGTAATGACTTTTTGCATTACGCCAAATCTCATGAATGACTTTTTAATATATAAAATAATATTTCATATCATACAACATATTAATCTTTTTAATATTTCATAATTACAATTCAGCAGTTGAAGAAGGTAACGGCTGGATTCAAGCAAAAAATGGGAAAACCTGAGAAGGAGAGGTCTCATTTCTATATGAAAGACGAAGATATGGCTTTGAAGCCTCTTTGAGTCCGGCATGGAATGGATTCGAACTTCTCCTAGAATAGTTTCTGGTGCGAAATGAAATTTGTATAATATTACAAAGACTATTAATAAAATGACATTATAGTAAGATCTTAAGATTTCGACCCGAAATCTTGATCTCGTAAAGAGGAAAACAATCCGAGAATCCCGATCTTGAAAACCTTGTAAAATATAATTTAACTAGCTTCAAGGCCCGCCCGATAGGCTGTTAGTTCTAAGAATTTTTATGAAATAATAGATGATGGAAATAATATAATTAAGAAAAAGTTATAGCAATTTTGTTTTGTACATATAGATGTGCATATAAAAAGTAAATACTTAAGCACTTCAATACGCACACTGAAATTATTTTGTTTTATGAAATTCTATATGTCATATGCAAGGACAAGTTATGTCGTATTTTCAACAAAACCGGAAAAACGTAAAAAACGGATAAAAACGGATGAAAACGTATGAAACCTACGAAAACGTATGAAACCTACGAAAACGTACAAAACGGAAAACAACGTAAAAACGTAAAAAAAGTGACAATAAAGAAAATAATAATAATAATAATAACTGAAAATAAAAGTAAAGTATAAAAGTAAACTGCAAAATACAACCCTCGTTAGAAGATAACGAAAAAATATTTGCATCGTTTGTCCTTAAAGATGTATTATGTCTAACGTTTGACTAACGAATGATGTAAAGTTTTAATAATTTCTGACGGGGATGTAAATTCTCAAAAAATGGAAACCAAAATACAATTTACTCTTTTTCTTATTTATAAATTTGACCTCTCTTTAGTCGTTTCCTTCTTTTTATAACAGTCTCTCATTTGTCTTTTTTTTTAACAATCTTTTTGTGAAGTACTAGTAACATAAATAAATGTGTGATATAGTTTATCAAGAGATAAACGGTTTGTATCTTTATCAAAACCAGACCCGATTTGTTTATTAGGCTAAAATAACATTGCTCGACATTTTATTTCACCGCTCTTATTGCTCGATGCCTTTCGCGTTCCGTCACTGTGGCTGATTAATATGTATTTGTTGTTGTTTTCTTTTTTGGATTAAATAAAAATTAGATAGCAAATTAGTTATCATGGAGGATTGGAGACGATGGTTGGTTTGCTAGTACTCATATTTTACAAGAATATGATTTTATGGTTTTGTAAAAGGAAAAGGAAAAGGAAAAAGAAAAAGAACCGGTTGTACACTAATCTAGTATTTAGAAGTACGGATTTTATTAAATGAGTAATGCTATTTAGGCTTACAATCTATGCGTAACAACATACCTAATGCTACGGTTCGGTTTGGGTCGGTTTTTTGCTAAAACCGAAACCGAACCAAAATATTCGGTTTTTATAAAACCAAAAACCGAAACCGCTAGGTTTTTGGCGGTTCGGTTTTTTCGGTTCGGTTTTTTGGTTTTTTCGGTTTCAAACCGTTTATATTTGGTTGTAGCTAATTTATATTAATAAACTTGTTTTACGTAGAAAATTAGTTTTTTGTCAATATGAGCATAATAATGTCAAATTCAACAGGTATACACATATAAATGAGACACACACACATGCAAGTGAAAATACACATAGTATGATCACTAGTTTTAATCCCTGTGCACGCACGGGGCTTGTACATTATGTTTTTTTTTAAATATATATATATAATTTTAATTTTTTCTGTTTATAAGTTATATGAAAGTTTAAGGGGTTATTTGTTTTTTTTAAGTTATAATAAAATTTGTAAATTTATAAATTTACACATAACTCTATATAATTTATTCAAAATTAAATCACTAAAGTTTTATTAATTACCTCCTCTTTTTTTAAGTTTTTGTTTTTATAAATTTGACACATATATTTTTATGTGTTTTTTTTCCTCCATATTTTTCCATCAAAATAATGTCAAATTTGGAAATATTTAAGCTTTTTAATTAAACATATATTCAAAATCAATAAAAAATTAGAAGCATCGTACCTAATAAGGAATTTTTTTTTTTAAATGCAAAAGTCCCCACTTTTCGTTTTCCTTTACTAAGTAAAAGATTTGTCATATATGTAACGATATATTGTCAAGTAAACGCACGTACATGACAAACACATATATAAATATTAAGATATATATATATATATATATATTATAATTACACCCATAAAATAAATATGAATTTAAAAATTAGATTTATAATTTATTTATTTATATTATATTAATTAGATATTATTATAAAACTGGTTCGGTTCGGTTCGGTTTTTACGGTTCGGTTTTTGTACGAAAACCGAAACCGAACCGAATATTTTCGGTGTTTGAAAAAGTAAAAACCGAACCATCGGTTTCTAGTTTCGGTCGGTTTTTTCGGTTTTCAGTTCGGTTTCGGTTTTTTCGGTTGTTTCTGCTCACCCCTACCTAATGCATAAATCACTTGTACATTTGTATTATGCATTTTCTCTCTCTAAATTCTCACCAATCATTTTTTCAAATCCACCAATCAAAACATTAAGCATACAAGTAGGCATGCTAATTAAGCATAAGAATCATTTTTCTTATTAAATAGTACTACTTTTTAAAAATACTACTCTCTCAAATAAACTCATCTTTTATCCTTTTCCATCCAACGCATCTTAGCAAACTGGCAATGGATCTAACGGCGTTGGTTTCTGTGTTGGGTCCGATGTGCTAGCAGCGTGGATTTTAGGTGCCACACGGGATTGGCGCCCTATGTGCGTTACCATACCTAAGCCTCTAAATAGTTGAGTCGTAAGAAACTATAAAAATCAGGTTTTATACTTGAGTAAATAGTAAAGTGCTAGTCCCACAATTGTAGATTCAACATGCTACTCTGAAGTCTCCACATCCTCGTTCTCACAAGAAGGATTAGTTCATCCATGTTTTTTCATTATACTTATATTAGTTCTTTCTTCATATAACCAAGGCAATCTTGTAATAAAGTTGTTTCACAACCGCCTACAAGGTTACAAATGTAATTAAGTTGGGCTATTGGTCTGAAAATGCATCGAAGTTATCACGTTTTCCTTTTGTAGGCTATAAATTTTTAATTTTTCTTTTGTGTGCAAATAATTTGCTAATCTTCCTATTGTAGCCATGGAACGGGAGTAATTTGACGTGGCACCTTATTAACCCATTTGTTCCCGTTTTCCTTTACAATTTTTCCGTTATACACTTTGAGGGGTCCGTTTTGTCGAGAATCAAAGTACAAGGTATTGGCCTTCATATAACATCTAAAACACACACACGCGATCAAAAAACACAATCACCCAAAACCTTTTCTTCCCCAATTCTTCATTAACTAACTCAAACAATCAACGGTTCTCGAAATTTTATAATTGACAAATACTCCAAAAACCCTAATTTATGTAATAAGGTACGTCTTAATTCATTACTTTTTATAATTTTTTAATCGATTGTGGTTAGTTTTCTCTAATTTAATTTGTTGAAGAACCCTAATTTTTTTTCATTAATAAATCAGTACCAACATGCATCAATGATGTTCATAATGATGGTTACTTTTCTACTTACCGTTAACTTATGTTGACGGTGTCATCCTTGAAATGGTTGTTCGAAGGATGCCTTATGAAGAGTTTGCTGTATATTTAGAATAAAAGTGTGGCTGCTACTTTCAAGGTTTGTATTACAAAGTACCAAGACTTGGAAAAGGGTTTAGTTAGGGTTAGTGAGGATAGGTTGTTATCTTACATGTTTGATGTTGAAGAAAGATTTGGCAGGCTTAATCTTTATCTTGATTATTTAGATATGAATCTTTTAGAGTATTTAAGTCAAGCTATTACATATGACATAGATGCTTGTGTTTATAAGAAAATAGGCCCTCCTAAAAAGAGGTATTGCAATGAATTTCCCTTGATGAGATGGTTGATTAGGCTAAGATGGAGGTTGAAAAACCAGATGGTGTTGTAACTAGTACTAGCAATAGTACTACAGAGGTTGATGCAACAGATGGTGTTGAAGCTAGGACTAGTACTACAAAGGTTGATGCAACAGATGGTGTTGATAGCAAAACAGACAAGGGCAAAAGAAGTAAGTCCAAGATGCAACAGAGTTTTTAAACTAGGAGAAGTACTATTAAAATTGACTCTAAGACTGAGTATGACAGTGATGATGATAGTAACTATCAATCAGGTAATTCAGTTGACTATCTTAGTCCTGGTGAAGAAGAATTGATTGAACTTAGAAATAGGATGAAAGCTAATAGAGAAGCAAAGGCTAAAGCAAAAGATAACCTAGTTTTTGAAATGAATGAGCCAAATAATGAAAACAGTATGCCTGCGGATAATGTTAAGGGTGACACTTTTGAGGAACATGATATATACATGAATCAGCTTTTGAAAAGTCTTAACACTGCTGATAAGGATGGAATCACTGAAGATCCTTTCATTTATGTTGAAAAACATGTGGAGGGGTATTCAATGTATGATGAAACAACACACTAGAGACTAAGGAAACCAAAGATAAAAGCATATGAAGTTTAATGTTTGTTTCTTTTTTCAGTGTACAAATGATGTACATTAACACATATTTATGTTTCCATTGCAGGTTGGTGAAAAGTATGTAAGTGTTGCCCAGTTTAAAGAGTGCCTAACCTACTATACTCTGGAAACTGGTTTCTCTTTATGGTATGAAAGGAGTGGAGAAGTTAGGGTGGTAGCAAAGTATGGACAAAGACCACCTAGGTTGTCTGCTCTCGAGAAAGGTAAACAAAAAAAGCAGACCACATACCTAAAGCTAGTGAGTTAAGACTTGCTACATGTCCTAGAGATGTATAGCAAGTGGATGACTGATGAAAAAACTTTTCAATGCCTTAGAAGATGAACATACATGTGTTAGGAATTTCAACTTTGGTTCATTGGTCAACTATAAGTGGATTACAAAAGTATTTGGTGAAAAGATTAGGGCTAACCCAGATATCAGGTTGTGTGATATAGCTGATTTAGTGATGAAAAAGTATAAGTGTAAGGTCAGTCCCACTCAGTGTACAAATGCTAAGAAGTATGCATTGACAGAGTATGAAAAGACAGTTGGTGAACATTATGCTATGTTGAGATCTTATGGGAAAGCACTTTTAGATTCCAATCTTAGGTCCACTATAAAGTTGGGAGTGACTGTGAATCCTGATGGCAAAACTTACTTTGATAGGTTTTATGTGTGTTTTGCTGGACTGGCAGATGATGGAAGGCAAGGTGGAGGAAAATAAATTGCTTTAGATGGTTGTTTTCTTAAAAGTCCTAATCAAGGTGAAATACTTACTGCAATTGGAAGGGATGGGAATAACCACATTTACCTAGTGGCTTAGGCAGTGGTAAATGTTGAAAACAAAGACAACTGGACTTGGTTTTTAAAGTTGCTGGAACAAGACTTGGGTAGTAGCAGAGGAAATAGACTAACTTTGATGTCTGATAAACATAAGGTAAGCAATTATATATGTTATAAACTTTCAAAACCAGTATATTTGTTCTAATAAAATTTCATTTGTATAGGGTCTTATTGAAGTTGTTAAATATGTCATGCCAAATGCTGAGCACGGGCAATGTGCAAGGCATATTTATGAAAACTTTAGGAAACAATACCCTGGCTTAAAGTTTACGCAATTGTTCTGGGCAATATCTAAAGCCTCGTACACTCAGCTTTTCAACAAGGTTATGGATAAGATAAAAAGTGCTAACCCAAATGTACATAAGTATCTTATGGATAAGAATCCAAAATCTGGTCAAGAAGCCCTTTTTTGAGGTTTTACAAGGTTGTGAAGCAATAAAGAATGGCTTTAGTGAATGCTTTAATAGTGTCATTGTTAATGTTAGATATACGCCACTATTAACTATACTGGAAGCCATTAGAGTGATAGTGCTTGAAAGGATGAACAAAATGAGGGAAATTAGTAGGAAATGGAATCCTGGAGTATGTCCCAACATCAAAAAGAGATTGGAATGGCTGAAGGAACAACAAAGGTATTTTGCCCTTCAATGTTGTAAGTTTTAAATAACTTGTTTAGATTGACACTAATAAACCAATATTTTGCATGTTTGACTGTTAATACTGCTGGTGGGAATCTTTTTGAGGTGAGATTAGGGAGTGAAGGATTCACAGTTGATGAAGGCAAGAGGACCTGTAGTTGCAGGATGTGGCAGTTATCAGGAATACTTTTTTCAATGTGCCACAAAATTAATCTTCTATTGAAAATAAGGTACCTGAGAGTTTATGTCCCAGCTTTGTTAATAAACATACATGTATATTGTGACTTAACACAACTATGATTAAACTAGTCCGGTAGCATATATGGCCTGATCAGAGCATGTTCACCACTCTCTGCCACCAAAACTATGTAAAACTGCCTTGTAGTCCGAAGAAAGAAAAGTAACAGTATTTGTGGGTGAGGTGGTAGTTTAACTAGAGACCTACTAAGTTAGGTGTAACGAAAATTTGTTCAAAACTGCAAAAAACCTAGACACAACAAAGCAGTTGCACAGAACTTGTAGTTGAAACAAACACCAAAAACCCACAGGAGTGGTAGGTAGCCTAGAAATAAGCAATCATTAGGATGATTTAGAGGAATGTATGTTGTCAGTCAGTGAGGATGAAGTGTGATGGTGGGTCTGAGAAGGAGGGCTAGATGGTCTAGAGTTAGAGAGGTGGGTGATGTTGGGTCAAGAGGTGGTGCTAGTGGGTCTAGAGGTGGTTCTAGTGTTTCAAGAGGAGTTGTTGGTGGGTCTAGAGGAGGTTCTAGTGTGTCTGGTGGTGCTAGTGGGTCAACAGGTAGAGGAGCTGGTGGGTCTGGTGGTGCTAGTGGGTCAAGAGGTAGAGGTGCTAGTGGGTCTGGTGGTGCTAGTGGGTCAAGAGGCAGAGGTGTTGATGGGTCTAAAAGGAAACCTGTGTCAACTGCTGAAACACAAAAAAGACAAGGTAAGAAGAAGGTTGGGACTTCTGGATTTGCTAAATGGTTTAGATTGCAAGATGAACCAAAGCAGACACGAGATGAACCACATCAGACTCATCATGAACCAGTGCAGACACAAGATGAAGACCAAGTGGAGCAGACACAAGAACAAGCTGAGATAGACTTGACTCAAATGGAGCAAACCCAAGAACAAACTCATGACCAAGTGCAACCACAAGAACAACCACAGCAAGCTGCATTGAGGATGCCAAGTGCAAGAATCCTCCAAAGAAAGTTAAGAAAACAAGGCAGTAGTCAAAACACTGCCTTGAATGTGGAGTGATGTTTAAACAGTTGACTATTAATATGCCCATTTTGTACATGTGAGGGCATAGGTTGGTAAACATTAACTGTGTATGTTAGGTCTGTAATATTTGAACAAAACTCATTAGAACCATATTGGTACTACTAAGCTAAAAGCTAACAGTTTATGAATGAACCATCAATAAAATAGCCCATTTTGTACATCATACGAAGGCACTAATGGATGGTCATTCATAAACATTTATGATCAATAAAATGTCTAGGCACCAGACTTTCTTTTGTTATTATCATTTGCAAAATTAATTAAATTTGTAGTATTAAAGGGTGAAAAATGTAAATAAATAAAGTGTAGGGATATATAATAAAGTGTGTAAATTGTTAACCCTTAAAAGGTTTAAAGGGTGAAAAATGTCAAAAGTTAAAGTTTAGGGGCAAAGTATAACATTGGCTAAAAGAGAAAAACGGGAAAAAGTGGGTTAATAAGGTGCACGTCAAATTACCCCTGTTCCATGGCTACAATAGGAAGATTAGCAAATTATTTGCACACAAAAGAAAAATTAAAAGTTCATAGCTTATAGAAAACGTGACAACTTCGATACATTTTCAGACCATTAGCCCAATTAAGTTTAGTATCACGTCTTGTTGCCATCACTGTAATTAACATCCGAGTATATATAATTCATAATATAAAACAACACTGCTAACATATATAATTAACATGTCAAGTCTTTGAGAAAATACATACATAATTATCAAAATTTAATCACGGCCATTTTACAAACACATCTTGAAACGATACCCATCAAAATCGAGAGCAGCAATGTTTAGACCTTGGGGTTTTCATAGTAAAGAACATGTTTTTGTGGCTTAAAGAGGTACCTAGAACCATATGTGGACCAAATTATATCAACAAACAGACCAATTTGCAGCTTGATATATAGGAGGATCGGCATCACAGCAAGTACTCCGATAAGGATCGGCGTCCATAACAAGCCCTTATTATAAAGTATGAAAAAGCTGACACCAAAAGTGATTGTCATGGTTGTTATAGATAGGAAGAGAGTTGCTAGACCTCCCATCAACTTTTTAGGTAACGATTCCAAGAAATCATGTTCAGCATACCGAGATGTGAGGATAGATAAGAACATGAGGATGGAAGCTGACGATGATAAAAGAGAAATGGCATCTACCACAACAAAAACCATGAAGACTGCTTGTGAACGGAAAAGAGGGAGACCTTTGTCTTGATCATAGCCACCAGGAACCGTGAAAGCTGCAGCAAATACTATGGTTGCAATAAGTGCCGCAACAACCATACACTGATTGGCTGTTTCTTTCATCCAACTTTCACCAAGTGTAACCAGATCTTTGTGTTCCTGGATGAATAACTCGTACGCTGTTAAACTTGTTGGATTATGACCATATATGAATTAATATATGTCCGAAAATATTTTCGAACCTAAGGGGACGCACACGTTTATATGTTAAATGACGAGAAAATATATTAATGTAATATATTAAATGTATAACAAACGATCGTTAAAAGTTAACGAGTATTAAATAATTAGTTAAACGTTTAATGGTTAAACGTGAGGGACTAATTATTTATAAACCGAAGTTTAAAGGGTTGGTTCTTTTATTTTGTATCCTTAGTAGGCAAGAAATAGAATCCCACAAGGATTAGGATATAAAGTGTATATATATGGTTTATGTTTTCATTAGTCAAGATATAACTTGAAAATACTAAAACCAAAAAACCATTAATCTATTCCTTGTGTTTTTTTTGTGAGGCCCAAAGCAATTTTCAAATTTGTGTGGTTTTGCTTCATTCGGTCAATCCCATAACCAACAACAACTTTAAATTTTTCAGGTTTGTTGATTTGTTAATCACTTTTGGTTATTATTGTTCTGTAAGTGATAGATTCAGAGCGAATAAAGAACGTTTGTTATACACTACTAGTACTAGCATACCCTCGTTCGTCTTGCTTAAAGAACGTATAGTGTTTGGAGCTTTAGAGGAATCTATAACTTATGATTTTGTGGTTTTCACGTGGTATTATACACACGCGTATACAGAAGACGGTGTTTACGGTTACCTTTAAACGGTGTATCGTTTCGTGCTAAAAGGTACATATTTTCTATCTTGTTAATTATTATGTTCTACACGTGATCATTTATTCCGCTGCGTACTCGTGATAATTAATATGGTTAATTAGATTATAAAACCCAACAAAACCATCTTTGTTCTTCCGTTCCCTATAAGAAGGAGGGATCATAGCCTCGACTTCCTAAAACACAAACAAACTAAAATCATTAGACCACCGTGGACTCGTTGAATCATTTGTGATACAACATAACATAACTAATATCAACTCATTCATAAGTAAATGAGTGGTATGCATGCCTACTCGTCCTGAGCAAAAAAAGGATCAGGGAGGAATATATGTACCTGGAACCATAAGAGTTCTTGTTGCATTTGTAAAGCAACTCCTGACACATCGTCTAGTCGCTTTTGCTTTGCACTTTTCCCAACCAAATGTAACATAGTGTTACCATTTTGATCTTTGAGAGGAGTTATCAGATCTTTCATAGAGCCTATCTCATACAATAGGTTGTAGATACCCTCATGACGATGTTTGACAGCGATGTGAAATATACTTAAGTTGTCATCATTTACCTTCCAAATCAAATCAGGATATTGACGGATGAGCTCAACTAAAAACTTTGTATTGCCCATTTCTGCAGCAGCAAACAATATTCGGTTTGGGTATGTTCTTATTACTTTTCCTGTTGATGGTACATTGGGATGTTTCAAAGTTGTTTCTGCAGGCACTTTGATTACATTTTGGGTTTCAACATGCATTTTGGCAATATGTTCAGAAATTAGTTTTTCTAATCGCAGAGCTTGATCCTCCTTTCCAGAAGTTGCTGGATTGGTGTCTTGCTTAATTATTTTCTGGATATCGACATGCATGTTCACGATACGTTCGGAAATTAGTTTTTGAAGTTGAAAAGCTTGATCTAGACTTCCAGAATCTGGCTTTTCATATTGCTTGATATCAGGTGGCCCTCTGAGTATGTCATCGATTGCTCTTTTAGGCTTTTGCGCAATTTCATTCCAAATGATATTTAGTAATGGCAATGCTTTACTTTTCTTTTCACAAGCCCCCACCTTTGAACCAATGGAAGCAAAAACTGAAAAACAATCAGAAAAGAAGCCAAACTGAAGATCCAAATATTTTAATGTAAACTAAGGATATGATGGATTAAGTTTGATTTTAGCAACCTTTTTAGTGAATGATATATATCATGACTCGGAAATTCTGGAATATCACATGAATCTTGCATTTTAAAAGGTTCTACTTAACTAATAAATAGTTTTAGTATATACTAATTAAATTTAAAGATCAGTATATGTTTGGATCTAAAAAACAAAAGTTTACTTAATTGACAAGCATTAAAAGGTTGAGATGATGTTTACCCGACTTGATGGTTTGACCAATGATATTACATTTGGGTTTAGGAGAAGGTTCAGCCTTTTGATCCAAATTTTCTGCAGATACAGTCTCAGTACCAGTTTCTGGATGCTTACTCTGATACGGTTGATGTGTAATAGACATGAAGGAGTAAAGACGTTTAATCGAATTGATGGTTCTCCCAGTGATACTAGGTTCTGCATCAGGAAATGCTTCTGGCTTTCGAGCTAAAATTCCGAGTACATTCCCACTGGTACCAAGTTTTGGATACTTTTTCACTATTTCTAACGCAACATCTGGAATTTGCACAAACATGGAAAAATAAACTGGGTTTTTTAGTGTAGGAAAACAAGATTGAGGTGAAATTATAAAGTTAAATACTACAAGTAATTGCCAGAAAGTAAATGTGTAGCTACCTTCCTAATTCAAGAAAACGACCTGCACAAGCACAACTCTCACTGCAAATATATAGAGCATGTAGTTGTAATAACTAGATAGTAAGATACTTACCGAACATGTCACTCTCGACACATTTCTCAAGAAGCCAACCACGATTTGTATCTGTCCAGCCGTCGTCACGCAATCCGTGGGAGTTATCAAAAAGGTACTTGACCACTTCATAATGTCCAAACAAAACAGCCACATACAGCGGGCATCATTGTTCCTCCAGCACCAGGGATTGTCAGCAAGGCCCTGTTTGTTTCCACCATAATTTTAACGGCTTTGACATTTCCTGCTGCAGCAGCTAAATAGAGGGCGGTGTTGTAATTTTCATTTTCAAGTGCCAAGTCTTCCTTTGTCATTAGTTTCACCAGATTTTCCACAAACCCTTCTACCTTTTTGGGAACTTTTGCTGAGGCAGCAACATGAAGTGCGGTTTCCCCATTTTCAGTAATACTATATCTTACCAACTCCATCTTAGGGTACTTATCGATAACAGCTTTGGCAGCTTTCCAGTCACATTTTATTGATGCCTCATATAGAGGAACAGCAATTTGGAGGTAATCTTTTCTAAGCCCTATAAATGAGTTTGAATGGGAAAAAGTTACTTCTTATATATTCATCTTAATATTTTTTTTCACTAGTAACCACAATTCTAATGCATATAACTAGTTCAAATCCCCTTCAATTTGGCGCGCAGGACATGTTAAGATTAAGGGAATCTAACTAAAATAGTTAAACAAAGTTATTCAACAATTTTACAAAACAAAATTACTTATTACTTCTTATTTGGAAATTTTTGACCTTTTCTAGGGAGTTGGCTTTTTCTTTTCTTTTTTTAACTGAATCTTTCTTGTTGAAAATTTTGACTTTTCTAGCCTCCAAAAAGAAAATTGTTGAATTGATGGCTATTTCGATATGGACCAAATTTTATATGATTTTGTCAAAAACCATTTGCATCATATTTTAATGTTTTTTTTTTCCAAAAAATCAACTACAGAGATTGGTTTTAAGAAAATTAAAACTAAGGGTGCGTTTCGTACGAGGGATTATCACTATGAGGTTGGGGATTGCAGTGAAAAGTGTTGTTTGGTTACATTTAATGGGTCCCACTTGTAGCTATGATGCCTTGATATATTCTTTACTCAAATCCTTGTCTGTCCCTTGGTTTTGTATTAGTTTCACTGTTTGCTATTTAGAAATTTGTGCATGTATATTATCCACCACATATTAATCTCATGCGTATAAATTCTGCTATTCTTGTTGACTTATTAGACATAATGGTATTATATAGATTTTTTATTCAGTGATTATTTAAATATATTTAAATCTTAAACCAAATCTAAATTCAAATCCTAATTCAAATCCTAAACCCGTCAACAAACCAAACGGACCCTAAAGTACTACAAGTATTAAATAACAAAAAGAATCACCCACTTTTCTATATGAAACTAGATGTGGGGTATTATGTTTCATCCAAAAATAATCAAAATCACAAAGCTCTTTCCGAATAGTAAAAAATAAAATGATTATTTGTTATTATTTCAAAACGCAATAACGAGATAACATATTTATAAAAAAGGAACACAAACATCCGCTATTGTGGAATAAAATAGCAGTACAGGAGTAAAATAGATACCAAAGTTTACCTCTAAGTAGATCTCGACATGGTAAATTCGGTGTTAATCGTTTGGTATTAGCCTTTGAATCAGCCGTCGTCGTATCCTTTATTTCGTGCTGCTGCTGCTGGCTTACAGGATTCTGCACACAGACTGTTGCTGATTGCGCAACTATTTGATTTGTCATCTGCATTTTTAACACCATTAATAATCATAGAGATGTAGCAACTTTTTCACATAATAAAGGTTAGACTATTTAACTGATATTACCTTTGCTTCAGCACTGTTTTTATTAATGAATGAAAACTAAAAAAGTCATTAGGATGCAAGTGACTAATTATAGCTGGTCATGCATAATTAGCATTCTAAGATTTACAGATCTAGCTGCTTAATTAAGTCAACGGTTGACATCTAAGTCTAACAATTTCAACTTGCAAGTATTTTGATACTATATAATAATTAGATAATAAAATGTCCACACCTCTTTTTGTATTATTTACTAATTCTTTTCAACAGATAACAGAGGCAATCTCAAACTAATTACTTTAGCATATAAGTGATTTGGTTACGAAATACATCTCTGTACTACCTAAGGACTAATTAAGGTATATGTTACATTGTCTTAGGATCTATAAACAATTTAACTAAACCTGGGCAAAACATTCCAACGAGTAAACAATTAGACGGAATATAAACTTTCCGTCTTTGGAAAGATACATAATAATCCACGTACAACTTACAAAACAATGCTACAAAGCACATAGTGAAAACAAGGCCGTTACAATTGAAAACGAAAGTGCTTAGACCTCAGGGTTCTTATAGTAAACGATGGTTGGTTTGCTAGTACTCATATTTTACAAGAATATGATTTTATGGTTTTGTAAAAGGAAAAGGAAAAAGAAAAAGAACCGGTTGTACACTAATCTAGTATTTAGAAGTACAGATTTTATTAAATGAGTAATGCTATTTAGGCCTACAATCTACTAGTTTTAATGCCCGTGCACGCACGAAGCTTAAACATTATTGATAGGAAAAGAGTTGCTAAACCCAGCATCAGCTTTTTGGGTAATGACTCCAAGAAATCACGTTCAGCATAACGAGAAGTGAGGATAGATAAGAACATGAGAATTGAAGCTGAAGATGAGAACAGAGAAATGGCATCTGCCACAACGAAAACCATAAAGGTTGCTTTCGAATGGAAGACAGGGACGCCATTCTTTTGGTTACTGGCTTGGTCATTGCTTTGGGCATATCCACCCGGAACAGTAAAAGCTGCAGCAAATACTATGGTTGCAATAAGCGCTGCGACAACCATACATTGACTAGCAGTACCTTTCATCCACTCTTCACCGCGTATTACTAGATCTTTGTGTTCCTTTGTGAATAACTCGTGTGGTGTTAGATCATCTTTGTTCTTACGTTCTCTATATGAAGGAGGGATCATATTCCTTATTTCCTACATAAACAAACAAGCTTTATAGTTATAAACTACTTTAGAGTTATGCTAATCGTGAAAGAAAGACAAAAGATAGCTCGTATAAGAATCCCAACAAACTTAGACGGAATATATCTACCTGGAACCATAGTAGTTCTCGTTGCATTTGTAAAGCAAATCCTGAAACATCCTCGAGTCGCTTTTTCTTTGCAATCTTCCCAACTAAATGCAACATATTGTTCTCATGCTCATCTCTCAGAGGAGTTATCATGTCCTTCATTGCGCCTATCTCGTGCAATAGGTTATAGATACCCTCATGACGATGTTTGACAGCAATGTGAAATACACTTAGACCATTATCATTTATCTTCCATATGAGATCAGGATACAGACGGATGAGCTCAACTAAAAATTTAGTATTACCCATTTCTGTAGCAACAAACAGTACTCGATTAGAGTATGTTGGCTTTGGAGCTGGTACAGCAGGCGCCCTATCTATGATGCTCTTTGTTTTAACAAGCAATTTGGCAAAATGTGTAGAAATGAGGTTTTGTAGGTGTTGAGCTTGATCTTCCTGTCCAAAAGCTGAAGGCCCTCTGATTATGTTGTGGGTTTCAGTATGCATGTCCAAAATATGTTTAGAAATGAGCTTTTCTAGTTCGCTAACTTGATCCACCTTTGCAGATATTTGCTTGGATTCTTCTTTTGTTATTTTCTGGGTTTCAGCATGCATGTTTATAAGTTGTTTAGAAATGAGCTGTTGTAATTTCAGAGCTTGATCTACCTTGTTCTGCTTTGGGTCTTGGTTAGTCGAATCTGGATGCCCTCCCGTTATGTTCTGTGTTTCATCTTTCATTTTGGAAACATGTTCAGAAATGAGGTTTTCTAGTTGCATAGCTTGAATGACCCTTTTAGAAGCTGACGTGTTGTCTGGCTTAATCAGATCGGCTGGCCCTCTGATTATATTATCAATTTCTTTCTTATTATTTTTTGCAATCTCTCCCCATATGATCTTTAGTAATTGCAATGCTTTACATTCCTTCTCATAAGCCCCCACCGTAATGCCAATTAATGTGAAAACTGACATCAACAACAAAAGAAGCAAAATTGTAGATACCAAATATATATTATAAATAAAAATAATAAATGATGGAGTTGGATTTTTGTAGATCAGCTGGTATAACAAGTAAACACGAATGGGCTTGTTCGTGTTCAAAGTTTAGCCGAACACGGACTCATAAATGAATCAAATTTTATTTTTTTGCTCGTTCATTAATAGATGATGCTTGTTCATGATCAGTGAAAAATGTAACCAGGGACCAAGTAAATAGGTGTATCGTTGCTAATAAATCAATAGTCCATGTGTTACAATACTTGTTAGCAATCTATACAAAGAAAAGTAAAACCTTGGGTGCATTTTAAGGTAAACAGGGAGAAACTTGGTTGCATATTTGTAAGACCATGTTTCACTAGTATTTGCATAAATTAGTATCAAGTTGAAAATGATTTACTTATAGGTAATAAATTCACTTAGCGGCATTTATCGGCAATAAATTCACTTAGCTGCATTTATTTGGTAAAAAAAACGTAACTTTGTAAGCATTCATAAGGCATAAATTACAGATGGTTACCCCAAATGATGAACCTCCAGATAAAATTATGTTGTTTGATAGAAAATGCTTCAGGCTTGCGAGCCAAAACTCCAAGTAAACTCCCATTGCTAGCAAGCTTTTTGTACTTATCCACTATCTTGAGTGCGATATCTATAAAATACATGAATATCACATTGCGAAGGAAAATGTAACCATAGAATCAACTAAAACCAGTAAATATACATATATCAGTGAGATGTGAGGAGTTACTGTATAAAAAATGAGGTAAAAAATTTAGAAACATAAGATATCAAACATTATAGTTTTCTGTAGACAATACATTCTTAAGAAAACTACCAAACACAAGCTAATGAAGACCTTCAAGAATTTCCATACTCGATATATGGTAATCCTTTCATTTTGTTTTATCTTTTGACATATCTAGATTTAGAGATACTGAAGAAAAAATTTAGATTATTGCTTATAATAACTAGCTACATTACACTCAAATTAACAAGATAAATACTACTGAAAGTAGTTGCCCAAGGTATCTGTGTCTAGCTAGCTACCATAACTCAAGTGAACCGGGGCCTGCATAACTAAAATCAAAACAAGGAGTAGAAACACAAGAGTAGTAATATAATGCTTACCGAACATATCATTTTCGACACATTTCTCAAGAAGCCAACCACGGTTCACATCTGTCCAACCATCATCAATCAGATCCTTGGATTTTTCATACATATACTTCACCACCTCATGATTTCCAAATAAGGCAGCTGTATACAATGGCATCATCTGTGGCTTATTGTCCATGGAGCCACCACCAGGGATTGCAAGTAAGGTCCCGTTCTTTTCCATCATAATCTTAACTGTTTTAATGTTTCCAGCCGCAGCTGCTAAATACAGGGCAGTGTTGCAATTTTTATTTTCAAGTGCCAAGTCTTCCTTTTCCATTAATTTCACCAGATTTTCCACAAACTCTTCCACATGTTTGGGACCTTTTGCAGATGCCGCAACATGAAGTGCTGTTTCCGCATTTTCTGTGATACTATATCTAACCAACTTCATTTGTGGGTGCTTGTCCAAAATGGCTTTAGCAGCTTTCCAGTCACATTTTATCGATGCTTCGTATAGAGGAACACCAATTTTGAGGTAATCTTCTCTAGGCCCTTCAAAGTAGTTTCAATGCAAATAGTTAGTACTTTAACAATATCAACATCCCTTATAGTAAGATTAGCGTCAATTCTGATGCATATAGCTAGTTTACAATCCTTCAATTTGGATTGATAAACTGAGAAATAGTTTTAGCTATTATTTCTAGGATACAATAGCACACCTCCATGTGAAACTTCTTAGTGAAATGATATAACAGAATGTAGTATAAGTTTCGGATTGCTAGTGAAGCTGCTTATTGGGTTTTGATACAACATATTACTAGTTTTGAGGGTGTTTAGGTTGTTTATTAGTGTATAAGTTGATTTATATAAGCATAATGAGACTGAGAGCGCTTATAAACACAACTTATTTTAAAAAGCACCAAGTAGATGAACACTTTTAGCAGGAAATTTGCAAGCACCCAAGTGCAAAATCTCCTAATTCCCTTAAAATAACTGGGGTCCAAATAAGTAACTCGGGAGTTTTCTATAATAGGTCAAATGGGTTTGGGTCAAATCAAGAAAATTGTTGTGTGGGTTATAACAAAGAATGGATTTGGTTAGGAAAAACACTTTTTGCCTAAAATTTCTAACTTTTTCTATGAACAGCTCAAAAATTCAGGATAACATTAAATGTCTTTTGATAATGAGGTGAGCATCTCCAATGGTTAAAATGATGAAAAGCTTTTCACTATATTAAAAAGCTTTTGAGGTAGGTTTTTAGCATTGGATGAAAGACATTTTAAAGACTTTTTGAAAAGCTTTTTAGAAAGACTTGGTAAACCTCAAGTCTTTGTAAAAAGCTTTAGTTGTAAAATGGCTTGTGCATTGATTGCATTAAATGCATCAAGTCTTTAAGGGCTTGATGCATTGTAGATGCTCCAATACGGAGTAATATGTAAATGGGTCAAAAGTCAAAACTTCTATTTATAGTAGGAAGTAATGATATTTCCCTACATAACATAAACACATAAAGCCACTGAAAGTCTCAGCACAAACAAGAACCAATCAAATATCCACATACAATATCAACCGAAGGTCTTTTATAAAAAAAATGAATATGGGTACAAGCTTTTGAATATGTAATGGTGTACAATATATAATAAAATGAAGTATATCATAAAATAGTGAAATACCTTCAAGGAGATCTAACAGAGGTAAATTTGGGCCTGAGTTATTAGCACGTGGAGAAGCAACAGAAACAGTGATATTTTGCTGCTGCTGGCTTAATGGAGTCTGCTCATCGATTGGGCCTAGTTGTATAACTCCTGATTGGTTCATCTGCACAATCACACCATTCATAAAGTAATAGCTAAATGCCTAAATGTTTAACATAAAAGACTGAGGGTTTAATTGATATGGAGTAATACCTTTTTCTTCAGTAAAGAGTGTATATGCAAAGCTTTGAGATGTATCTTTTTGAACGTGCATTCACACTGTGAACAGTGAAGACAACTTTCTAAGTCTAGCAAATCTTAGTATAAGTCAACGTCAACGTGTGTGTGTGTATATATATATATATATATATATATATATATATATATATGTGTGTGTGTGTGTGTGTGTGTGTGTGTGTGTGTGTGTGTACTGTTTTACATTTCTGTCGCGGAGCGCGAGACTATTTTCGTAACGGATTGATAATGCCAATTACTATTTTTCAGTCGTTGAGACTCACCTTACAACGAACCGATAACCTCAAAGACTATTTTCGTAAATATTTTAAAAATATATATTAAAGTTCGAACATTTTTTATAAAATCGTGCGCATGTCAGAAGAATTGCATTATTTGGCTCGTTTTTTTTGCAATTAGACGTTATTTTAGTGACATTTTTTCCTAATGAATCGATAGATATGTGTTTTATATTTGATAAATAAAGTTTGTTATATAAAAAAATCATAAATAGGTAAAAGTTGAAGGTCGGCTTTAGCAAACTTGAGGGTGCGTTTGGTAAATATTTTAAAATTTTATATTAAACTTCAACATTTTATAAAAATCGTGCGCGTGTCAGAAGCATTGCATTACTTGGGCTCGTTTTGTTCGAAATTCGACGCTTTTTCAGCGACATTTTTTTTCCGAAATGAATCGATAAGATATGTGTTCCATATTGATAACTAAGTTTGTTTTATAATAAAAAGTTTTTTCATAAATAGTAAAAGTTGAAAGTCGTTTTTGTAATTCTTAGTAAAACTTGAGGTAAGTTTTGTAAATTTTTATATTTTTTTTTCATTATTCAATGGGCGGTTTCAACATTAAATGTCCTAACTTGAAAACCAAGAGGTTTTGCCTATTTAAGGAAAGCTTATGGCTTTGGGATCGCAACATGTACTAGCATACGTAATTGTTTGCCAAAGAACGTATTGTGTGTGTTGAAGTAGAGAGATCTTATTTTAGATCTTGGGTGGTTAGTGCGTGGTATACGATTTGTACACATGCGTATATTCAAGAAGGTGGTTACGTTAATTGCTAAAAGATACACGTTCTTGTTCCATTGTTAATTATTTATTCTATATGTGATTATATGTTTTTCGCTGCGTACTCGTGATTTGAATTGATCAATAGTTGTTAAAACCCCAACATGTGAGATTTTCTTTTTTTAATACTTTTTTACTGTTCATGAACAGTTTCTGCTCTTTATATTATATATATATATATATATATTATATATAATATATATATATATATATATATATATATATATATATATATATATATATATATATATATATATATAGTAGGGATCCAGTGAGAAGTAAATTAAAATAAGAAGTGGTGAGAAGTGACTAAAACCACACATTTGAGATGCAACGACTTTCATTAGATGCATTTCTATTCATCTAGATGCACCATATAGAGTTTCGAAAGTTAATTTGATGTGTAGATGGGCAAATGATTTTTAATGTTTGGCACTTGTAGACTGGACAAAAAATAAGAGAAATCATGAAATGCATCTAAAAATACGTATATGCATCTAATTTAAAAGCTAAAAAAAAACACTTTATGTGCATTATAAAGCATCTAAGATTTAGAGATGATCTATTTTAAGTCGATGCATCTCGGATATGCGGTTATAGTTACTTCTTATCCTTCTTATTTTAAGAAAACTTCTCATTTAATCCTAACTATATATATATATATATATTGTATTCATATTCATTACAACTTTAAAACGACAGCGTATTCATAAGCATTTCAACTGTTCATTTTTAAATAGTGTCCGAGCCATAGAGTGTTTTTTGGGCTCTCATTTTTGGGCCGGCCCATTTGGGTTTTTTTCCTTCCTTTTTTATTTAGTCAATATTTAAAGCACGAGTATGATAACGGGGAATATACAAGTAGGCAATAAAAAAAACATCGAATACAAATCAGCCTCGTTGCAACGCACGGGCACATTCCTACTCAATATTCGTTCAAAATCAATTCGGAAAAATATTATGGCCCGCCTTGGGCCGGCCCATTTAGTTTTTTTCCCCATTTTTACTTAGTCAACGTTTATGGCGCGAGTATAATAACGTGAAATATACAAGTAGACAATATTAAAAAAAAGCCCCGTTGATTGGGACAAACGAGCCCAATATTGTAATGCTTCTGACATACGTACGCTTTTATAAAAAATGTTGAATTTAAAAAAAACACTAAAATAACTAATAACTTTAAAATAAACGACGCAATGAAAAACCGACGTACGCTAAGTCAAAAAAACCCATACAGCAAAAAAAACAAACATTTAAACATGAGGCACAACACATAAGCCCATATAAAAAAACCAAACTATTAAACATAAGACCGTGAAAATAAATTCACACAAGGAAAAAAATAACATAAAAAAATAACGCTACAGAGACCGAAAAAATAAACCCACACAAAATAGAAAAAAAAAATTAGTGTCCCGTAACAAAGCGCGAAAAATTAACGCCCCGCAGCAACGTGCGGATAATCTTGCTTGTTTATATATAATTAGACCCCAACAAGTTTTTTTTTTTGAACGGCAGATTTTTATTAAAACACTAGCAAGAAGCTAGAAAAGATTACAAGATAACAAAATTAGGGTTTTGTAACCAAGTGACCCAATTAACATTACACTTAGATCGACTAGAGCACCACGTATAAGAAAATTGAACTACATCATCGAATAAGAGAGCACGCCTTGGTTGAGAATTCCCAAAGAGCAATTGATTTCTGAAGCGCCAAATTAACCACCACATCACGTAACAAATACCTTCAAGGAACACCTTCAATTGCTTATGTAAACGAATATTGACAATCCAGATGAGCCACTCGTTATAGGAGTTAAAAGCCACATCTTCAAGTTCCCACCAAATCAAAAAATTTCTCCAAACTTGGCGAGCCAAAGGACAAGCGAAAAAAATATGGGAAGTGGATTCCACAGCCGAATTACAAAGGGGACAAGCAATTGATGAAATATCCATTCCTCTAAGTGAAAGATTAGCTCTAGTAGGTAATTTATCCAAGCAAACCCTCCAAGCATGAACATTTACCTTGATGGGAACGACTCTAAGCCATCTAGTTGGAACTTCAGCTTTCGGCAAGATTGTATTATCAATTAAGATGCGAGAGGATTTAACCGAAAACTCTTGTGAGCCTTCTAAAGACCAACACCATCTATCTCGTTGTCCAAAGATAAGCATAAATTAAGCCTAGTTTTTATATCCAGAATATCTTTGAGCCCAACCATAATGAAAACCTTTTCCAAAAATTTGATTTCAAAGATTATCAAGCCCACTTCCTATATTAATAAAACTAGTCCTCTAACATGCTCAACGGGCGGGCTACTTTCGTAATATTCTATACATAATTTTATTTTACGTAATATGTTATCTCTATTAGTCTTTTGTATTGCATACAAGGTCCTAAAAAGCACGCCATAGCGCCGTTAAGGCCTTGTGTTTCCACCATTTATTCCTCCATTTATTCCTCCATTTACATTGTTTCTTTTGTTTTTGCCTCATCCTCTATACTCGATCAATAGATATCTTTCTAGATCCCGTGCTTATTCTTTTATCGCGTACTGACTAAATACAGTGATACACATGCATGTGGTCATTAAACGATCTGTTTGTGATGTTTGTAGATAATATGAGATAATTTTAGATGATATGATATCCCTAAATTGTAGGTAAAATAAAAAATCTAGTCACTTGATAAGTTCAATATTCAAAATATGTCATCATCATATGATATCCCTAAATTGTAGGTAAAATAAAAAATCTAGTCACTTGATAAGTTCAATATTCAAAATATGTCATCATCATATGATATTCCTAAATTGTAGGTAAAATAAAAAATCTAGTCACTTGATAAGTTCAATATTCAAAATATGTCATCATAAATATTCAAATTGTATTTTCAGAAGTAATTTATATGATGCATGTCATGTCATCGATGAGTCATCATTGATTGGACGGTGAGGTAGTAATGATGTGTCATTGTCTCCTCTGTTATATAGTGTAAGAGATATGTACATGTGTTTTAACAAGGTTTGGTTACCTGTCGTCACGTGAACATTGTGTTGAAGTTTAAAATTGTAGCCTTAATACATATTATACCTTTAATATTAAAGGTTAGGATAGTTCTCCCAATGCACTGCCTTAAATGCAGTTAACGTAAAAAAACCCGCCCGACCCGACACACAGATAATTAGTTGTCCTGTTTTCTTTCTAAAACATGTGTCTCCAACCTTCATGACTCATACCCCGTCTCATATCTTTCTCTCTCGATTCTTCCCAGCCTCCCATAACTCTCTCTGTCACATCTCTCTAAAAACACACACAACAACATCTCTCTAAAAAAACCCACAAATTTTTTGATTGCATGTTAGTGATTTTCTTTGAATCTGTTTGATTTAGGTTGTTCTTATAATTTTTAATTTGTTTTAATTGATTAATCTATCAACTGTGTTCTCTCTATTTTTGCAGGCGCCGAGGGTTTAGAAAAAGGCTAAGCTACTAGAGGGATTCATAATTAGCAAAGATCAGTCCAGAATCTTTCGTCAGGTGATAAAACCTCGTTTTTTAATTATTGCTTGATTTGTGTTTGATTGGAGATTAGTTTGTGAATATGGTTTTGAATGAAGATCAGTTTTTAGTTTTTTTAATTTTAAATATGATTAGCCGTGTAATGTGAGCGGGGTGTTTATTTAAGCTTATACAGCAAACTTACGACTTATTTGGTTTTCGGCTTATATGTCCATTATGTCATAATGGGCTTATGAAACATAAGCTCATAAAAGTTCTAAAATAAGCCACAAAAAATAAGCTTATGAAACATAAACCCAAAACCAAATAAGCGGTAAGCCAGCTATATAAGCCGAAAGAAACACCCTCGGTGTTTGTGAAAATGGTTTTGATTGGAGATTAGTTTTTAGTTTATTTATATTGGATTGATTTCCTAGCATATGCTGAAATATGATTACTTCTATTATGTGAATTAGGGGGTGTTTGTTTGGGCTTATATAGCAAGCTTATGGCTTGTGTGGTTTTCGGCTTATGGTTCATAAGGTCACTGTTTGTGGCTTATTTTGAAACTTTTTGGCTTATATAAGCTTATCAGGTCGTAATGAGTTTATATAAGCCTAAAATTTGAAAACCAAATAAGTCGTAAGCCAGCTATATGAGCCGAAACAAACACCCCCTAAACTGTTTAGATAAGTTTGGGACACGAGGTTATCCTTCATCACCATAACCCCATAAGCTACTCACTCAACATAAGTTTAACCTCAAAAGATAAGCTTACACAAGAAGCTTCTAAGTGCGTATTTTCTTATTGCATTATTAGGATGTCCTACTCATGTGTGTAATATGATATAATACTGTTTCGATGCATTTACTTATTAATGGGTTGATTTGGGCCGTGTTTGTATTTTAAAATGGTAAAATAAAAACTTTCATAAGAGAGCAGGTTGAAAATCAGCTAAAGTGTTTTGAATGCATAAGATTTAAACTTCAAAGTATATTGTTTTAGATTTTTAATCAACGATAAGGTATTATTATCGGCTGCTCATGAATCTGTGCACAGACCATGGTCGGTTAGTTCTTTTTTGACCCACGTTGTCGCGGGGCCGGGTATAACTTGATTGTGGGTATGATATCAAACGCTTATTCAAACCGCTTAGTTCATAAAAAAGTTGAAAATCATTATTCAAAGCAACTAATTTTAAAAAACTTATTTGAGGTTCATGGAAAGGATTGTTTCTCGGTCATTTGCGAGAATGGTATTATCACATTGTTAAGGGAAGTTCTTTGCTTCTACTTTTTAGTCATTTACGGAGGTTTATTTCTGTGTATTAACAAGTAGTTAGAGTGGTATAACAAATCTGATATTAATTTTCTTTTTTCTGCTTACAGGTAAGAAGGTGTCCTGAAAACTAACGGTTCAGCTACCGTTCCAATTATTCATTCCCCTCCTCGACCCAGATTGTGACGAACAAGGCATATTAAGGTAACACATTTACCTTTGTTTCCTTTAAAATTATGTGACCCTGTATTTCTTTCGGTTAGTTAGAGTGCTTGAAGTTTTAGAAACAAAATAAAATCACAGTGCTTAAAATTGGCAGGGACCGATGGTGTTGCAGGTTAATGAAGCCTCAAGTCTTCCAACTGCTTTTGATTTCGGCGGGGTAGTGTCTCAGCTGATGCATGGTCTGTGGTGTGATTTTCTATTCATGCCAAACATCGTAGGCGAAGGTAATTTTGTAGCGTCGGCTGCTTTGCATTGGGCTGCTAAGCATCATCTTAAATGTGATGTTATAGTTTTGTAATTATATTTAGTACATCAACTACTTTAAAATAGATTTAGGAGATGGATAAATATAGTGTTTTTGGTCAACCCAATGTGACCTGACTATGATTTTACCCGTTTTGACATGTCACCTCTATCTACCTAGGGGTGTTTGTTTAAGCTTATTTGGCCAACTTATAGCTTATTAGACTTATGAAAAGGTAACAAACACACAATTTTGGGCTTATGAGCTTATATGCTTGAGCTTACAAACTCTGATAAACTATGATCAGGATAAGCTTATAAGCCTAAAATTGTGACCTTATTAGTTTTTTGAAAGCCCAGAAATCCCGTAAGCTAAATAAACAAGCACCTCGGTAATAGATAAACAGTTTTAGTTAGAAAAATACCTTGATTGTATAGTAGTTAATGTACTTATGATCTTACAAGTGGAAAAAAATAAACAATCCCAAACGCCCTTGCAGCTTATATTCAATTCCAAACTACACATGCTTCAGATTAAGTTAAAGCTGGAATTTGATGTTTCTCGATGGATTTTTACAGATTACAGGGGTGTTAGGAATTTCTTATAAATTTGGCTTATATGTGCTTCGATGAAAAATAAGCTTCTAAAAGAGATAAATGTATAATATTATCCTTAGATGATGATCTGATTTTGAGTTTTCACATTTAAATGATCACTTTAAAATACGCATAGAACTACAGGTTGATAATTTATATTTTAGATCAAGTTTCGATATTTGGTGAAATGCAGAATCGGCCGGTGAAAGATTGCTTACCGTATATTTTTTAATAGTGGACGCAATGGTGAAGAAATATCATTATAAATTAAAAAAGTGCAAGATAACATGTTTCAATGGGATGACCACCGATAACGATTGATTTCGCAGTTTAGAAATGTTCTTCCGTTATCGCAAGGTTACAGCTTCTCTTTTCACTTTCTGTCTATATGTTGTATGCATGTTTAAAGCAGATAAAACGTGGGTTGATAACTGGGTATAATTAGGGAAAGACATTAGTCATTTCTGATAACAGTGAGAAAGACATTAATGTTGATTTGTAATTTTGTTCGTACTATTCTGTCATCTATTACCGAATTCAAAATAGTCATGGTTTATGTTTATAGTGTAGGTAAGATTGGTAGCACTTAAGTGGACCAGGTCAGTGGATAAGTAATCCAAACATAAGTTGTTCTTTTGAATTATCATAAGCTGTTTGATTAAGCCTGATCGAACACACCTATGCTTGATTAATTCATGATACCTTTTTTTCAGAGGGATTTGTCTCTTAAGTGGACCAGCTCAAATTCACCTGCATTGGATAAAGCCATAGGGACTATCGAGTTATGCTGGAATCAGGATGCAGATTTAAGAAACTTTGAAAACCTCCTTATTTCAACCAACAAGTTTTGCACTTCCATTTATTGGGATAGATCACTTCACACCTCTGGTTTACCGGAATATCCAACAAACAGATTACACATTCGACTGTGAATTTATGCTTTATCGGGTAAGTTGCATTCTTACTGTTTAGCTGAACCACACAAATATACCACACGAGTCTTAAACCGTGACTTTTTTGTTATGGTTTTGTTATTTATTTGTTTCATCAGATCAATGATGGTTGTGTTGTTGCAGGTATTTAGCGCTATGGGCCAAAAGGAGAGGGACTGGAATAACCAGAACCAACCACTTTGTATCGGGGGCAATTAATCGCAGTCATCGACAATTAAGATTAATCAACCCGATGGTGGAGGTGTTAGATTGAAAGTGCTAAGCAAAGTAGAAGAGTGTATAATCAGACTTGCTGATACGCCCCATCCATCCTATTTATGGATGAAATCGACAGTATTGGATCAGCTACAATGGTGTCTGGAATTGGATCCGGTGATGGTGAAGTTCAACGGACCATGCTGGAGCTTCTTAATTAACTGGATGGATTTGAGGCATCAAACAAGATCAAAGTACGTTTTTGAAATTCAATCTGGAAGCGTACTTAGTGTATAAAATATACTCAATGTCAACTCAAATCTCAACAATGTGAATATTATGTTTTGGAATTATCTTGACACGCATCTTTTGTACTTATAGGTTTTGATGGCTACAAATCGTATTCATATTCTGGATCAAGCTCTTCTCAGACTAGCAAGAATTGACAGGAAGATTGAATTCCCAAATCCTAATAAAGATGTATGTATTAGTATCCTTGGCTCTTGCCTTCCTATTCTTCAATGAAACTTGCAATTACATCTTTCAGATTTCTTACGTGAACATGTTAGGTAGGTCGGATAATGGGTCAAAACAGGTAATAGTTTACAATGGGGGAAAACGAGTTGGGTTTACCTGATACACTTTTTGCCGGTCTTTATCGGATCATTTAAGAATTATTCTGAGTGTGATAATTATGATTGCAAAAATTAAAGTCATTACAGTAATATTATAAACTTATTATAATACAATTTTCTAATATAACGTCTTTAGAAAGTTTCAAGGCGTCATAAAGACGATTTCGGCGACTCCTGAACCATTTGACCTCTTTAAAGATTATGCATATGCCACATCATGATAAATTAGCCAAATTTGGCGTATTTCGTTTTTGTTCTCTATTTTCTTATTGCTTCTAGCATAGAATATGCTAAGTTGATTGGTTCATTTTTTGAGGGGTGGTGGAAATGGCTTAAAAACTGACTGTTGAGGTGTGTAATAATAATATGCGCGTTTTAATTATTATAATCTACTTGATAGTCGAGGGCTGATATCTTGAGAATCCATTCATAAAAAATAAACTTGATGCGTGACATCGATATGAAAATGTCAACTGTGAGGAAAACTAGAAGGGGGGTTGAATAGTTTACCGCTTTTTAATTTAATGTTTATTTTTGTTTATAAAAACTTATATTCGACTTTTTGTGAATTCAATACTTGCACAATATGAATAATATAAATAAGTAAGAACAAATAAAGAAATAAGAGATAAGAGTTAGAAAGATCAAACCACAACACAAGGATTTATAGTGGTTCGGTTACGAAGCACCTCTTCGCCCTACTCCACTCCTCGAGCACCTAACTCGAGAGTTTTCTTCACTATGTCAACAAACTCCCTTATGGCGGAGAAAACCGTACACAACTTTCGCTTATATCAATTTCCGACACTAAGCTAGATGTCGAGTTCTAATCTTAGCTAGAACCAATCTATCACGACTTCACAACTTCTTCACTACTTTCACGACTTCACAACACAACTTCACAACTACACAACTTCTTCACGCCTTAGTATTCTTCACCACACTACTTCACTACTTCACTTCTACTTTCACACCTAACTATCACAACTTGGATGAATCACTAAGATTCAACTATACTTACAACAATCATCAAGATCTATCTACTACACAACTTTACAAGATTTACAAATGATTTACAAGTTATGATATGGATGCAACAAGATTGCAATACACACTTGAGGTGTATTACTTCTTCACTTGATGATGGAAGTATTCTTCTCTTGCACTTGAGAAATTAAGCTTGGATCACTTGGAAACGAAGCTTTATGATTAAATGATCAAAGGATTTTATTAAGATGTGTGGGCTGCTTTTTGCTCAGAAAGAATGAGTGCAAAAGGTGAGAAAATAGTGGGGAATAGTCTAGTATTTATAAGACATTCTGGAGGAGCGTCTATCTATGGGCGGTCCTCTTAAATAGGTGGGTTGTCCCTTTAAAGATAAGAGGGCCGCCCGTGTATTTAAGGGGGCCGCCCTAGACTAGGCGCTCACCAGTTTGTCCTTTTATGTAGGGGAAATTTTCTAGAACTTTCTAGCCGTTTTAGGTCCGAGAATTTGAAGTTCAAAATGTTTATTTTGAATAAAACATTTCTTTTAATTGTAGAAAATATTTTGTAATGTTTTAAAAATGTTTACAATTATTTTATAAAAGTGTGAAGGTTGAATAAAAACGCTTCTTCTTGATCATAAAATGCATTAAGCATTTATTTATTTTATACCTTTAAGTGATAGAGTGAGATTTATGTTTGAGAATGAGAGAGAGATTATGGCTAGAGAGATCGCGTGCTATGCTGTTGTGTACTGGTGTTGTTACGTTTTCGTGTTAAATGTTGTGTGTAGACGTGCGAGAGATTTGAACGGTTGTGTTTTTTTTGTTTTATTTTGGGGAGTTATTGCAAAGAAGTAAAAGATGTGAGTGGTAGAAAATTAGTGGTTGATATAATGTTATTTTGAGGCTTTATTTCTATCAACAATCTCTCCCTTTTTTATGTTACGAATAGAAGGGTGTTTAAAGACGCCTTGGTTTAAATATATGAAGAGAGAAATGTGTGTGATTGTTTTTGTGTAAAGTCGGTTCATGTAATTTAGTGGTTTTATGTCTCTCTCGCTCTATGTTAGTGAGTGGCGACTGGCGCTGGTCCCTCAGCGCTTTTTTCTAGAATCTCAAAAAGGAGTCGTCGAGATTGCTAGAAAAAAAATCAACGGAATAAATGCTCCCCCTCGTTCGAGGGCACCAAGAAATCGAGAGCTATGGTTTTTTTGGTACAAAAACGACGTTAGGATACAATACAATATATTTCTAAATGTTGCAGAAGATAAAAATATGAGCATAATAATAATGCAACAACAATAATCATCCAATTAAAAGTAAAATTGTAGTGGAAACCCCACTCATGGCATTGCATAATGGAAAAGTAGCAAGGAAAATAAATAACATGCTAACATACATGAAATTTTTAAACTACAAAAAGTCCTATAACTAGTAAAGCTCCATAGGACTTGCTTGCAAAATGGTGGATGGACAATTATTTGAGAAACTAAACATAGAGTATGTTTAGTTTGGGGAAGATGATGGAGGTGGTGGGATGATGGTTGTTGGTGGTTGTGAGAGCATATGTTCAATATATGAAAACATATATTGAAGTTCATCCCTTAACCCAAAAATGAGGGTTCGGTTGTGGACACAACAAAGGCATGAATCACCATGCGCTTCGAGTAAATTCCAAGGGATGGGATGCCCAATGATGGGTGGAGAAAGTGATGGTGAGTTGTGATGGACATCTAGTGGAGTAATGGGTGAGAGTGAGAGGGTTATTTCCATTGAGTTGGGTGCTTGAGTTGGAGGTGGTGGAGGAACTCTAGGTGGAGGTGACAATGGGGAGTTTAGATACCCATTGGTGGAGGGTGATGATAAGAGAGTTGGTGATTTTGGTGTGTAGTCAATGGATGAAGATGATGTGTCTTTTGTGGATGGTGTTTTAGAGGGTGCATTAGGAGCACTTGGTGATGAGACTTGAAACTTGGGAGATGGGGTTGTAGTGTCTTCTTTTGTCAAGTCAACAAAGAGTTGTTTAGGTGGTATAATTGTGAATTTAGGTTTCTTGGATGGTTTGCAAATGGAAGCTTGAGGTGATGCCATGGATGTTGATAATGGTTGATGAATGATGAAGAAGATGGTGTATTGAAAATGATCATTTGGAGGGGATTTATGGGAAGGAAATGGTTTGAAATAGGAATGAGTTTGAACTAGTTTAAGTTATTTCAAATTATGTTCGAGCATTCTGGGCAAAGATAGCTGAGACTAGGTAAAAGAGGGTCAAAAAGCAAGAGAAATATTGTTTTACCCGTGATCTACTAGGGCGGTCCCTTTAATTATGGGTCGGTCCCCTTAAAGATAAGGGGGCCGCCCGTTATGAATTAAGGGGACCGCCCTTTGCTGGTATCTATTTTTCACAGAAAAATGATTTTTCTCAGAATTTTTTTGAGAGTATTTCTGTTTTGGTGGTTTATTTGCAGCAAGCCCTATTGAGTTTTATGAGCACATTTAATCATATAACATGTAATAAACACATTAAATCATGAAACCAAAGTAGCATAATTAGTTGATTAAACAAAACCACCAAAGGTTTAAATCATCATAGCAAATAAGTATCTAAAGATAACTAATAACCAAGTCTTTCCGAATAGATCGGATAATCACCACACAAGTTGTTTAGAACATACACATAATCAAGTTAAAAATTGTCTTAAACCACATTTAGCTATCTAGCTAATTTCTCTCCTATGTCTTCACTTCTTCTTCTTGCTAAACACTCCTTTTAATGCCTTTCCAAATGACTTGAACCCTCCGCGCATCTCCTCATGCATTCGTTGCGTTTGGTTGAGCAAGGTGGTTTGTCGTGCAAAGAGAGTTTCATCGGTTTGCTCGGAAGAGGAAGGTATATGGTAGTTTTGGTAGTCGAGTGGATGAAGAGAGTTAAGATAGGTGGTAGGAGATGGAGTACTTGCTCGAGAAGTTTCGACATCATCATCGTGTTGATGAGATGACGTGCCTTGATGATGAGAGGATGAAGAAGAGACGGAACGGCGTGCCTTGCCACGATCACTTCGAGGTCGTCGAGTTTGTCTTAGAGCAAGAGGACGCATGACTCGCTCAACAATGTCATAGGTGCCATTGTCAAGATGAGGATACGTTTCCATGACGTATCGATAAAGACGAGTTAAAAACATGCCATATGGAAGATTTGCGGTTGGAGTAGCTTTGGCACATTCGATTCTTTTGACAAAGAAATAAGCAAGATTGTATTGTTCTTCGGCAACAACACAATACAACATGTGAGCAAGACAAGCGAGGAGACGGTCCCGATGTCCTCCTAGTCCGAATACATTCTCTCGAATGAGTTCTTCCCATTGCTTCATGTCGGGGCTTAGTTCTTTGGTGAGAATTTGATTTGGATTGAGAGCGACCGTTTGACTTTTAATGGTGCGGTCTACCATGACACGTTCCAATTCAAGAAGTCAACGAATGTTGTCGAGATTAAGAAGATCGGTGCAATATGGTCCCTCAGTTTCTCGAGAATACTCAAGAGATGCAAGGTCCCACTCGTTTGTAAAAACGGCTTGACCATTTTATGGAATTTTGAGGATTTGACCGAATTAAGCCAGAGTAAGAGTTATGAATTTGTGTTGAATCATAAAAGAGATGACAAGATAGCCATATTCATCAGTTTATACCGTGACTTGACTATAGAAGTCTATAATGAATCTTGGAACAATCGGTCTGTTGATTTGAAAGAGACAATTAAAGCGAATGTTAGTAAGAGACGCTCGATGTCTTCTTTGTCTCTGAGAAATTCATCTCATCTCATTCTATATGCTTGATCAACAATACGACCTATCGAGATATGTTGCTGTTTTCAATATTTTGTAGAATTGGGCAATGGTAGGGAGATACCGGGAATTTTGGATACTTTGGTATGATAGGAAATTGGTGAAGATATATCGTTTTGTAGTAGCTTCAGCATTTTGGTCACAATAGATGTTGTTGATATGTCTGTTAGTGAAATCCCTTTGCGAATTTTGGGTTAATTAGGCGATTGAAGATGCTTTTTGAAGGTTTTATAGATATGGAGTTCGTATCCAGTGGGAAGTGATAAGAAGGAATAGAAAAAATGAAGTATTTGTGGCAATGAAGATTTGTCTGTAAGGGGGGTGTTAGTGTTATATTTCCCAGATAGCTTCCCCTTTAATTAATATTAAGGGGGCCTCCCACATTTACACTGTCGACCCCTTAATTTTAAAGGAGGTCGCCCCTGAATGAAATTTTCTTCAAAACTATGGCCAGTTGGTTTGTGTTGAGAATGGATAGTGACATTTTTTAATTAACTCATTGTTTAAATTAAAAAGTTTCTTTACTATCAACGGGACGAGATAATCAAGATGTCCATACATAGTAGATTTTGAGGTGAGAACGATAATGAATAAGCGAGGATAATGAAAGTAATCAAACGTAATTGAAGATTTCAACAATTTATTCCAATAGACGGTAGATGATGGTTTGAGACTGATCTGAGGGCGATCGTTGAGTCGAAGGGAGTTTGTTCATCCATAGCGTTTCTATATCGTGCGCGCGACTAATCCTACTTCTATGTTAATTGTTAACCATTTAGCTTGCTCATCTTACATCTACGTGATTTTGCTGACGGGCCCATAAAGAATTCCATTTAGTAAGTGTATGCTATAATCTACATGAAAGAAAATATCAAGGTGAACTAAACTCGTCAAAGCATAGAGAACCACAAATGGTATCTCTAGAGACAACACTATTTTCTAAGAAACTAATTATACTACAACATCAAAGTACAACAAAACAATATATTCTATAAGATTAAAATGAGACGTACCTTATGTCTTTAGAATTATCTTCAACAATGTCTTCATAATCTAAATGATAAGGGTTGCCTGGAGCCTTATCACGAATTCCTTAATCCATAGACAAAGATGTTTTGAAGAGAACAACCACATCAAAGGTTGCGATGGGCTTAAGCTCTATTTCTCATGACCGCCCAACGTTTCATGTATCCGAATTGTTGGTTCCGCATATGTTTTTCATTTTGGATGGCACATACATGGTGAACAACTTCCACATTGAGTGCAACAAAATGGATGAGAATGATTCATTATTCTGTGATTAGATATTTTGTCTGCATTGGTCTCTCCTAGTTTGAGTTGATCTAGACCAAGGTCAAGGACAATTTAGTCCTTCTGGGAGGTAAGAGTTTTAGACCACATTGCTGGTTTATAAATCTAACTCAGGGTTTTAAGGAGGGTTTGTAAAATGTTTTACCTCATCATCGCATGCAATAGGAATTTTAGTAATTGTTTATAAGTATAAATTTTGTTTTGAAGTTGATTCTGATCAAATTATTTTTTGACTCGACATCTTGGGCTTTTACAAACTTTTACTTTCTGTGTTTGGTTCGCTAGGTGACTCCTTTGGTAAATTAAAAACAAACCTGGATTTATCCTCCGGAAGTTTTTGAGAATTTATTATTTTCTAAGTGAGTTCAACTATCATTTAAATTGATTTAGCCTCAGATATTTCTTTCTAAGCTTCTCAGTTTCAAGCTTAAGGTCTTGACATATTTACAATGGTCTTCAATTACTTCCTTACCTTTTTCTAACCTAGATAGTTTATCTTTTAATCTAGTGACATCGTTTTCTATTCTATTATAGCTTGTATTATGAGTATTTATTTTTAGCCATGACTTTTATCCTAATTTTGCATAGTCCTAATATATTTCATTATCTAGGGGTCCGATTTTACGGTGTTTAGTGAATGCCTTGGTCATCTCTAAAGTATTTCGGTTTCGAAAGTACCTCATTTAGAAGCTTTAGCCATAAAGAGCACTTTTTCGTCATTTTAGTCTTCTCCTCTCATCTTCGTCGCTATCACTCCAAGATCCTCCAACAAACTCTTTTGATTTGATATCTTGATAGTTTATGGACATTCTCCGACGAGATGATTTGGACTCCACACGTAAAAGCATTTTCTTTTCGCCTTTTGTCTCATTTTTCTTCTTTTTGTTCTCGAGTATTCTTATCTTATATCTACTTTGTAAATGATTTTCTCTCAACATGTTTTGTCTTACGAATCGTCCTCGTCTTTTGATGAATTTCTTGAAATCTCTTACGGCCATGGCGTATTCTTCATCTTCACAATCGAGGTTGAGCTATTATCATCACTCGAGTATCTTTCGTCTAGCTTTCAGGCAATAGATCTACTTGTTCCTGTTGCTTTTGACACAGGTTTCAGAATCTATCGTAATTACTTCTTCATAAACCTACAAATACCAAAGAGTTCGTCAGTGAATAGAGTTTGTTAGATATTTGTTTCTTCAATTCTCCGCGTGCTTTTGCTGCCATTAGGTAAGTAGTTGCCCTAGAGAAAATTCCCTAATATAATCTTGCCGAAAAAAACTTTCGTCCAATTGCTATAAGACTATTAATAATAGTGTTAAATTTAACAAGGCATAACTATTGATACCTCTTCCAGGATCATGAATTGTCTATATTGTAGAACAATAAGATCTATATTGTTAGCTATTAGACTTGAATTATTGACCTTGATGATGGATTAACAAATGTATCCCAAATTCATTTTGCGTTTGACACATAAGAAATTCTTTCGTATCTTACTTTGGCAAATCCCCTCCAAGCTTTATAAATAACCATTTTAGCTTTATTATTTTTTGAAAGTTTCGTTAAGATCATCCGTTTTGTTTAAGAAAAGGTACAATTTCATCTTTTAGTTTCGGAATTATTTTGATAGGAGAAAATCATCATCGGTAATAACATCCAAGAGGTCCCCGTTGATCTTTTGACTACACATAAGTTTCGCAATCATTTTTCCAATAATATAAATACAACACTTTTACAATAGTGGTGGTCTTAGCATAAATTGTCCTTCTAATATTTTTTTCATAGATTATCTTTCCTATATATGACACTCTCGTTCTTTTCTCATCGGTCTCTTTTTTTTTATCTCTAAAATACAATATATTTTAAAATTCTGTTTAGCGTGGCTCTTGAATACCAGATTGTGAAAACTAGAAGGGGGGTTGAATATTTTATCGCTTTTTAATTTAAGGTGAGTTAAAGTGTTTGTAAACTTTTAAGAATTACTTTAAGTATTTCAAACACTTGCACAATATGAATCAATATACTTATCTAAACAATCAATAAAATGATATGAGAAAGTAATGTAAGACAAGAGATAAGAGTAAAAACAATCAAACCACAACGCGAGGATTTATAATGGTTCAGTAACGAAGCACCTCTTCGCCCTACTCCACTCCTCGAGCACCAAACTCGAGAGTTATCTTCACTATGACAACAAACTCCATATGGCGTAGAAAACCATACACAACGTTGCTTAACACCGATTATAACGACACAAAGCTAAATGTCGAGTTTTATCTTAGCTAGAACCAAATCTATCACAACACAACTTCACGGACTTGTTCACGTGACTTCACAACTTACATTCCTCACAACTTCAAGACTTGCCATACAACTTCAAGACTATCTCACAACATCACTTCGACCACCCTACTTAATAGCACAAACTATCTAACACTACTTGGTAAGATCACCACGATCTAACTATACTTACAAAGATCACCAAAATCTAGCTACTACACACAAATACAAGATATACAATTGATTTACAAATTTGTGATATGGATGCAACAAGATTACAATACATACTTGAGGTGTAATACTTCTTCACTGATGATGAAAGATTTCTCTTTTGCACTTAAGGAATTGAGCTTAGATCACTTGGAAACAAAGCTTTATGATTAAATGATCAAATGATTTTAGTGAGATGTGTGGGCTGTTTTAGAACAGAAAGAATGAGTGCAAAAGGTGAGAAAATATTGAGGAAAAGTCTAGTATTTATAGGACAAACTGGGGAAGCATCTACCTAGGAGCGGTCCCTTTAAATAGGTGGGCGGTCCCCTTAAATAAGGTGGGGCCACCTTGTATTTAAGGGGTCGCCGGCTAAGCTAGTCTCTCCACCAGTTTGTCTTATATTTGTGTAGGGGGATTTTTCTAGACATTTTTAGGCCCGTTTATGTCCTAAAATTTTAATTTCAAAATGGTTGAATTTGAATCAAACATTTCTTTTTTAATTGTAGAAAATGGATTAGTACATGTTATATAAAAATGTTTTACAATAAATTATAAAATGAAGATGGTTGAAAAACATATCTTTTGATCATAAAAGCATTAAGCATTTTTTATTCATAACTTTAAGAGATATAATTATCGAAGATGAAAATTTACGAACTAATTACTTGATTGAGCGTTTAATTTTACATTGAACGTTATTTATATTTGTGAATTATCAAAACGGAAAGAAGTGAAATTATTAATAAAATTTTTAGGCATTAATTTTATCAACAAGTCTGCAAATAGAAGAAACACATCATGTCTCATTCCACTAAACTCACTAAAGAACACTATTTTCCCACAGGAACATCATCGCATCACCTAACACAGAGGCAACCAGAAATCCTTCCATAGACAAAAAGACTAATGCCTATAGACTTCTAATCAACATCATGTTCTTAAACATTCAGTCCTTTTGACAACAACCTGCCAAACACTTAGAAGATAGTTGGTCTTAATGGAAGATCTCAAAAATTTTCAAAAGTGATTTATGCTCAGGTTGCTAAAGATAACTAGGAAAAGCATAAGGAAGCCGCTGCCTCATATGCTGATCTAAAATGGAGGCAATGACGACTTTCATAGAACATCTTTCAAACAGTATAAGAAACACTGAATGAAGCTCTCAGGGAATGTATCAACAAATTGTCACTCACTTTAAGACTTGGAAAAAAGAAAATTACATTTTTTTAAGAAGAAAGAGAAAAAGTAAAAATTAAGAGAATAAAAAATTGAACTGTATCACAAACAACAAACAGAAGGATCCATGACAACCTACAAGAATTAAAAAAAAAATGCAGTCAAAAGGATCTTGACCTTTAAACCATAAAGTTTCTTAAGTTGCAGAGGCATACACCAAGAATTTAACCAACCTTACTGAGCTTCTTACCCTGGTGAAGAACTTTGACTTTCCTGGTCTCAAGACTACTATTGATTCTCTGAAAGCTGATGTCACTACTCAAAATGATCATTTGGCTAAATGGGCTGAGTCCTCTGCCTCAATGGCCTGGAGTGTTGGTCCTCGGATGACCAGGATTGAGAACACTCAAGGTAACATCAAGTCTGATCTAGCATCACTCAAACTGTGAAAACTAGAAGAGGGGTTGAATAGTTTTCAAATTAAAATCTTAACTTTTATTTATTTTGTTTGATGTGATGTGATATGTTTAAAATCAGATAATGCGAGCAATAATGTAAAGGATATATGACACGGTTATTTATAGTGGTTTGTCTACAAGGACTCTTTCCTTGCCCTACTCCACTCCCCGAGTCACCTACTCGAGAGTTCGAATACACTAATTACCAAATCTCCTTTAACCGGCGGAGAAGCCACACAACGCTACACTTAATCCTTTCACGATTGCTAAAGTTTAAACACCGAGTTCCACATATTAGAACCATTCACCATTTGCCACTACACATTACAACACCCCTTATTCAAATCCTAAACCCTTCGTCACATCACCAATGCTTGTCCTCTACTATGTACCAAACAAACACATATATATTGTTTTTACATCAACGTCACCATACCAAATCTAGACATGTCTAAGATATTATGTTTGGAAATAGAGACAAATAAAAGATCTTGAGACATAAAGCTTGCCACAAGAATGGAAGATAGATCCAAGCTTCAAGAGATTTTGGCGAGCTTGTCCATAGAATACCGTTATTGGTGTCGTCACACAACGTCATGAAAGGATCCTACAATAAGCATTAGAGTATAGTAGAATATAGGAGAAGATCAGTGGTAACCAGATCTAGAGAGAAGAAAAATGATAATAAAGGTATAAATGCCTAGACAAGTGAGAATAGACATTGAAATCTGTATTGTACAACAAAATTATTTAGAAAGAAAATTTGTATTAAGAAGAGTTGTTGTAATCAGAGAGAAAATGAGTTTGACATATAATAGCCAAACATTTTTATGTTTTTCCGAGAACTTGCTGGTGCTGTTTCCCAAAAGGCACCGATATGTAAAGTTGTGAGCACAGGCAAACAGTACTCAAAAATAAGCTTTGTCTTTTTTAACATTTAAACTAATATAATAATAAAGAGAATCTTTTGATCAGATTTTATGAGTGGGAAGGAAGTTTTATGAGAAATATTTTTGTGAAAAAATATTTTGTATTTAGGGTAAAGTTTATGAAAAAGTGTTTAAGATCATTTTTAGAACTAAATTTCAAGATAGTTTTGTGAATGAGAAGAATGTTGTTTTTATAAAGTGTTTTGGTGTGTTAGAAAACTATTAGCTTAGTAACGTTTAGAGTTTGTTGGTTGATAAGTTTATGTTTTGTTATCGACAAAACAAAGTGAGATCGTAAAATATAAAGATAAACGTTTTTACGGTTTACTCACTTTTACTCTTCTTCTACAACTTTCAATTTTCTTCTCCCCTTTTTGTTGAATGATAAAACCATAAATATATAAAAGTAAAAACCTAACAAATTCTAAGCGTTTCTAAATTGGAAATTTTACTTTCTTCGGGGTGGGGTCCCCTTTTTGTCCGAAACAAAAAGAGCGTCGAAGAAAAACTAACACACAAAAAAATGACGAAAGGGAAACTAAAATGTGAGCTCCCCCTAAAATGATATGCTACAGATAGAGAGAGAGGTTAGTCAATAAACAATAATTGTTATTGGTTGACTTTTAGTAAGTCACTACACTTCTCATCTATGATTACTGGCTTCCTCCATACCATGCTTCATTTTGGACGGTAGCACTTCTAAAATACCCTTCAAGCGATACATCGCGACACGACAAAATGCCTTCTGATCTCTTGGGTATTGAGATTATCTAACGAGATAGGTACCACAGGTGTCATATTCTACACATTAGTTGGATCTCTTATCATACCACACTACTCCTGTAAGACACTGTCTAGCATACAACACATACATACAGTGTGCAAACTCTCTGTCTGAAGTCTGACCTTGATTTACTCGCGCAACACGCGCGGAGCTGTGAACCCGCATTCGGGTTCTGCTTATTGATTCAGCTCGATGCTCTAAGCGAAGCATCTGACACAACTTACTCTTAATGCCAGAAAACACATTCTTGTGAAACAAGGATCTACTGACACTCTTTCAAGGATCAAAACGCAACTGCACGAGTGTCGTCTATATTAGCCGAGTGCCGAGAACAACCGTCGCGGACGCACAGAGACTCTCTCTGCGTGGACTTCAGTCGTAACACTCTCAGATGGTTGCAAGTGCGACACACACATCTTTTCTATCTCACAACGCACCTTTTACTACCATCTTAGCACTTACCACACAATCTGCACATCTCTTACACACACGTGACACTCAGACATCTGCAGCGCCAAATGGGTACACATCCTATCAACAGCGCATATTGAGACACACAGACTTATGCACACTCTCACAGTCATTTCATACGACACACACATACCAAGTGCATCTCCTCTCACCCATTTCTCATCTAATATACGAAACATAACATCAATCTTAGACATTGACACCAATTTCTCTTTCGACACTCACACATCGAGGTCTATAGAGCACATCTTACTCATACTTATCCTGTCATATGGAACTCTATCCATTGCGTACTACAACAACAGAGCACAGACTTCTTCAATCACACACTACTCTACGAGCTATCCTCTCTTCTCCAGTTTAACGGCCACACAACACACACCTCTGTCTATTTCTCAGTTTACATGATAATACAACTCTCCTTCTATATCTCAACTAGACAAACAAGACTATATTTATCTCTATCTCGCGTATAACTTATATTGAAGTGCTCACATGACAACTGTTCGAACCATTCACTCTGACTTGGCAACATACGCGTGAGCACTCTAGCCGAGAGAGATCACACATATGTCTGCGAGAGAACGGCATAAGAGTTACGTAATACACGACACAGAATAAGATTGAGCTCTAACAGATCCATACACAACGACTACATCATACGCTATATGACCAGCTCATCCTACTGAGAAGCCGACGAACATACAGTACAAATACATTCATATAGTCACTTGTAGCGAACAACGGTCAGCCTTTTCGAGATTCAAGTTCCGTTCTCACTCCGGTCACATGTTCTTAAGATAAGGCGATATTATCGACTGGGTAACACACATCCGACTGCAGTTCTCATGGTGCACATTTATAGCTATTAGACTTTACACGTTCTGCCGATATACCGCGAATAATCGGAATCAACCTCATCATGAGATTGAAGAATTTGATTCATCGCGAACACAGAAACAAAGATCGGCATCTAGAATCACGCAAAGTTTCTCTTTAACAACAAGAAGCACAACTAACTCTAGGTCTGAGCGCGTATTTGGATCACCTGACATGGAAACTAACAGTATAAGCACAGTCAAATAGTTTGGAGAAAATCACCCAAGAGCATGTGAGCAAACTGTGTACATCTAGAATATGTGATACTGTGATTAGGAAAAAGTGTCTGAGATTCGGATAGATAGATTAGCTATATTTGAGGGGAGGTTCAACTGTCACGTTTGTACTTGTAGCTAGTACTTGTAGTTAGAATTAATACTGTTAGGGTATTAATTCTGGTAGTTAGGACTGTTAGCTCAGGTTAATACTGCTTTATAAAAATGTCTTGCAGTATTTTTCTTGTTGTTGAACTAACTCTTTCAGGACAAGCATGGATTTGAGGATGGATGGAAGCTGTGCTGGTAGCTTTACTCATATCTGGTCTGTAAGTGACATGTCTTTATTAATTTTGGTAGACTACAAGTTAATACTGGTAGACAAAAGTTAATATTAACATGTCATATTAATACTGGTAGACTAAAAGTTAATTTTGGTAGACTAATATTAATACTGGTAGATGACCGTTGGTGATGGTGAGGGAAAATTAACTTTCCTTATTTAAATATTACCGTTAGATATTTTTACGGTACTTACCTTGCGTGTAGGTTTCTTAAGTGGATAAATACTGAATTTAATTCACTAAAATATCTTTCTTTACTAAAAAGAAACTATTTTTACAGTCGGTCCAAACAGAAACCTTGTTTATCATCTATATAAAAATCTTCTATATGCCTCTATTTACCCACACCTAGTTACTCAAACGAACCTGACCCAACACTTAATTTTTTTAGCACACCATCTGTTTCTCAAGAATACAAGATGGCCAATTTGGGTACTTTAATAAGATAACATTGTTGCTTTTCTAAAGAAACCTAATTGAAAGTTGTTGGTTTCACTGATGGATAGTGGATATTTCCTCAATGGTTTCTTCTCTCAGGTTTGGCCTTAACTCATAATCCTACTATCATAGATTACTAGTCAAACAGTTCTGGCAGACTGTCTCTGTATCAGAACATTGCTAATGGGATTCAAGAGTTTAGTAGGCATCTATTGGACAATAAAGAGTTTACTATTACTGAAGCATCTGTCAAATATAAACTCATTTGGCAGATGCAACAGGTTTTTGTAATTTTACCATGGTGCTGAGATTTATGAAGGGATTGGTCACATTAGGGTATGTTTTTAGAGGGAAAAAACTTACTTTTTGGAAAAAGGAAATTTTACACCCCAAGGAGTTTTTTAATACACCAAATTCTACATTGCATAGCCTAAAGCTAGGGGATAGGATTAGTTTTGTAGTCTATTGATACTGCATTGATCTGTCTATCTAGTAATAGGTTTTATAATTTTTCAAAATTGATTTGATGGAATGATTCATAACTTAGGAGGAGTAATACTAAAATTTTAATGTATCCAAGTTATTTTACAAAATTATTTTGGATTTTTACTACTGAAGAATGTTGAAGGTTATCTCTGCCCCAACTTTGTTTAAAAAGATTTTTACAAATATGAAAAAGGGTTATGCAGGGGAACATGTACCATTGCTGACTGCAATGTTGGCAAGGGTACGCGGAGGATCATGTGAGCTTAGCAATCCCAGCTGATACCCAACACACACTATATGATCCAGTCCCATCACATCTCCAACACTAATTCCATCTTACTACTAAACCACTTCATTCATCTCCACCTTGGCAAATTGACAGACAAGATACTGAGGTTACTTAGCCTCAGGTACCTACTCTATCCCCTGTTAGTAGATGAGGCTATACTACAGTGTGGGAGTTGGAACTGAGGGAGCTACCATACAATCACTGAACTTAGGATGGCGGGTTGGGCTGGGGTAACATTCTTAAGTCTCCACTCGGGTCCCATGATTGCACCTCTCCCTGAAAGATACACAAACAGGAAGTGTTGAGGACAGTTTGAAACTGAAAGAATTGATGGAAATTGTTACCTAAGCTGGAATCAAAGGTTGATTAAGTTTAGAGAAGGAGTGAAGGAGTACAAAAACACCCTTGGGAATGTTTTCCTTACCTTGGTAAAGAAGGTGAAATCTATTGAAGTGGCTTTTGAAGAGAATGAATAAGAAAATGGTTTTGTCTGCTCAAAAGATGAAGAAACATGAGAATCTGGGGAAGGTATATTCAAGACATGAAGATGTTCTCTAGTTTTTTGGTCAGAGATTATATTTTGGGAAGGAAAAGCTATCGAGATTTTTTACTCCTACAAAGATTACAGTGATTTCAGGGGAGCACAGAGGAAGAAAATTTGGCTTGCTATCGTAGATAGACCCTAAGAGGCACTCTTGCCTCTTCCCTCCATACTTCTCTTTTAAACCCCTTGCAACCATAACTGTAATCAAACACCTTCCGCCCAAAACCCAAACCACCTTTCCCATAATTTCAGTCATCCCCACCCCCTAGTACATCTCCCAGCTCATTCCCACCTCCCCATTACCCCTATAACCTTTCCCTGTTGGCAATACACAAAAACCCGCACCCCCATCGATGGCTGAAAATGTTGTAAGGCCAATCGAAGGGCTAGGATTGCTTTGGAGGTATTGTACACACACAGCAAACACAACCCAAGACCAAAGAAAGGCTTTGAGCCTCTATAAAAGAGAAGAGAACAAGCCGAGAAACGAACCCCTGTTTTTTACTTTCTTAGTTTAATTTTAATTAAGTTTGCTTCAAAGTTATTGTACTCAGTTTGTTTAAAACGTTTTAAGTTGTATTTCTTGGAAGTTTAATAAAAAAATTAAGAGTTCTCTTGTTATTGCATTTGTCGACATTTAAAGTATAATTTTAAGCCTCTTTAATCTGTTTAAACTTGCTTAAAAATGTGTTAAAGTTATCCAGCATCTCTTGTAACAACATTTCTCACCCCTTTCTTCACTAAAAAAGATAAAAAAACCCGAAATTTATACTTAAGGGGGTGTTTGGTTTAGACCCCAAAATGGGTCATATGGGGTTTTTCATGGGTTGTAACCACTCAGCCAACTTTGGCTGAGTGTGTGGGCTTATTTAGATTAGCTTAATCAAACTTTTTAGTAAAAAATTTAGTTTTTTAAGGTCCTTTGATCAAACTGCCAAAAATCTATAAGCCACATTGTGTTAAACCACTTAAGCTGTTTAAGCAGCTTAAGCACACCTTGTTTGTGCTTATTTGAGTGTTACTAGCTCTTTTCAAAAGCCATTTGTCCTGTCATTGTAATGTACCAAATATAGCCAAGTGTGTATGTATGCATGATTCTTGAAATCAGCCATTTTTAAGCCCCATTATCAGCAGTTTTAATTAGGCCTTAAGCTCTCATACTTTGAAAATAAGCTCATTTGCCTCATTTGTTAATCTGTTTGTGCTTGGTTTTGACTAAAAAGCTCTTGAGTGCTTATTTTCATAAGCCTAAAAAGCCCTTAAGCTCACTGTTGCATTTCCCCTGGTGCTGAGCACCATAATTCAGCCCCACTTTTCTAGCTTATTTAATATTAAGCCCTAGGTTCTTAGTGTTTTTCCTTATAGCTTATAGGTTTATCTTTTAGGTTTAGCAGCTTTAATCCCTTAGATAGCTTATTAAGGCAACTTAATATAAGCTCAAAAGTAGGCCTTTTCTGTTTTCTTTTTAGAACTGCCAGCATAGCTTATCTCATTTCCAGCTTATTTTAGGGCTTATTCTAGAAACCTTAGCTTATTTAGGACTCCCCTCTCCCTATTAACTGTTTCCCATAAGTTTTAGCTTATTTTGTTAGCTTAAATCCCAATAAGAAAGAAAATTAAGCTCATAAGCTTAATAAGCTTCTGCAGCCCCAAAAAGCTCACTTTTCTAGCTTATTAAGTTAGATTCAGCACTTGTCCCTTTTGTAGAAAATGATAAGCTCAAGCCCCTTAACAACTTTGCTTTTATAGCTTTTTGATAATAAGCTGTTTGGACTTGCTTTGTAATCGGGGTCCACTTCAGGGACTGTTTGTGTAATTTTGTCTTTTATAGTTATAATTGTTAGTCCCCACTGTTAGTATGTTGTTACCTCGTTAGTCCTTATGTCCTTTCCCTGTTAGTCCTTTTGTTTTAACAGCAGTTAACTTTAGTTAGTTTATTTAATTTAAATAATTAAATTAGGTTAAATTTTAATTAGTTTAATTACTTTAATTTTAAACAGTAACTTTTGGGCATTTTTATATTTTTAGAATTGTTAACTTTTTCTTTATTTAATTTTATTTTTTCAGAATTTTTATAACTTTTATTTTTTGTCTTTTTCTATTTTCTTAGTTTTAATTAGTTATTAATCTTTAAAAATTCATAAAAAATCCAAAAATTAATAAAAAAATATTTTTCTTTTTTATAAAATTTTCTTTTGTCATTTAGTGTCTAGGAAAAATATAAAATTTAGTGTAGGCTTAATTTTTCTTAAATTTCAGTCTTAGACCCGTTTTACCGGGTGCGTTTTACCGTTTCTTTTCGTTTTACATTCAAACGACCTCCGTTTTAGTTCTAGTTTTCTTTATTTTTCAAATTAAGTTAATTAGAATTTAATTTTAGTATTTAGGTTTCCCGATACCTGATTCTGTTCCCCGTATTTTAGTATAGATTTAATTTTAAGATTTCCCTATAACTAATTTTGTTTCCCGTAGTTTTTAAGATCCCCATTTCCTATATCTGTTTCCCGTAGATTAAATTAGGTTTTATTTAATTAATTTTAGTTGTAATTATATCAGTGTTTTCATCATATCTAAATATTCTCCATCATTCAATTTCTCATCAACCAGGGATTACCTTCATTGCAGCCTCGTTGGGACATACGACCCGGGAATATCTCTTCCGGAATCTTTTTATCATTGATTCTATCTTGTGTATTTTATCCTTTTGTGGAATTTGACCTTTTGCCTTGGTCAAGGGCATTCGGTTAGGATCTGTATTAGGGTTGCTATATAAGTGTATGCTATTTGACGAACCAGTCAACAATCACATATACATATTATTGCCCGGGTATCCTTGGAGGGGACACCGGTAACGGGGGAAACATATTCTTTCATTATTGCCCGGGTGTCCTTGGAGGGGACACCGGTAACGGGGGAACATATTCTTTATTATCGCCCGGGTGTTCTTGGAGGGAACACCTACTATGGGTACACTTTTACTGTGCCTTGAATAAAGTGGCATACATACAAGTCTACGTCACAGTTCATGAACTTAGAGTAATGGTAATCATGGTTTTATACACACTTGAATAAAGTGGCAATACATATTTTGGATATTTGTGATCCAACTTTGACACGTACATTTTGGGACTATTTGGGGATAGAAATGGTCTTGCATATTTTACAGCTAATTGATTTCTAAAAATCATACATACATTTTGGAAGGACATTTAAGGATTTAAATGGTCACACAATTATTTTATGATACTGTAGGGAGACAGTAGTCATTAAACGTTTTTATATGACACTGTAATGATACAGTGGGCAGATACATTTATTGGAACTAACGTTTGTATTTACAGAAACCTATGAACTCACCAACTTTATGTTGACCTTTTTAAGCATGTTTTTCTCAGGGAAATTATATGCTCGGATTTCTTGAAGTGCATTGGAGTCTATACATTCTTTTTTTATTTTATCTTTTTTTTTTTTTTTTTTTTTTTTTTTTTTTTTTATTTTTTATTTGTTTTATTATTTTTTTTTTTTTGTTTCTTTTTTTTTTTTTTTTTTTTTTTTTTTTTTTTTAAGCTTTTCATTGTGATGCAATTATAGGGGACAATTGTATATTTTAATTCAATATTTTGATTTTTAAATCAATTAGATATTTTACAACGGACCCATTTAGGGGGGTTTTTTCGTTCTCTTGTATCTAGCGCTGTGTATTATGAAGTAGCACCCCACGTGGTATTCCGCTGCATTGTTGTATTTTTAGGGGTGTTACATTTTTATTGTGTAAAAGTTTAGTTATTTAAGTGGGTGCATGGAAACTAATAACTTTAATTGGTTTGTTGGTGACAATGCAGGTTAAAAAGATTAGATAAGAGTATACGAAATTGGATAAGCTAGAAATGAGCATATGGGAATTTTGTGAACTATTATATGAAGTTAAGTCTAAGCAGAAATTCAAATTTTAATCAAAAGACAAGCCCGGTGCAACGCACAGATCTGAACTCCTCGTGGAATGAATAGTTGTCATAAAATCTATAGACCCATTCAATGGTAAATAGGTGGGATTTATGATTTTATCTTCTCTCTCCAATTAATAACATATTCTCTTTCTTATTTTTTTATTCATTTCCATAATTTATAAACAATGCACAAACTCAATATATAAACCAAACAAAGCTTTTGAATTTATCATACCTATTTCTATTCCAACTCATACCAAATCCCACACCTATTATGATTCATGCCAACACACCAAACGCCCCCTAAATGGCTAATCTATTTGTGATAATATCTGTAGTCATATGTAATAGTGCAATGTAACATTTGTTGATTTTTAATGGAGAAATAATTTTCGTCAAATTTTTTTCATATTTTGAGAATTTTGCAAGTGCACTTAAATATTTATGTCATTAAGAATGACAACTTAAACTTTATAATTAGACGAGGTTTTCTACCCACACTCTGCTGCGAAGCGCGGGGTTTTATTTATACTAATTCATGATTCGGTGTAACATAGCAATACTTAAATAGAAATAAAAAAAACATCCCAAACAAACGCCGAAAATAATCTAGTACACATATATATTAGTGAAACATACATAAGTTATGTCAACACTGGTTGCTTCCTTTTTGAGCTTGAACTTGAACTTTGGTTGCTTCCCTTTGGATCTTAAACTTGAAGCTTCAGAAAGAAGCTTGTCAAAGGTAGCCTTATCGAACTAAATGGGGTTTTACATTAACGGAACATGCGAACAATCCCGAAGTCAAATATGAAGATTTTGCCCATTTGACCCATAAGAGATGCTTATTTGTTTTGTTGTGCTACGCTTCTCCCATGGTTCCTTTCTTCGTTATTAAAGGTCATAACGCAAATTCTTCTATTGGCTTCGTTTTTTCACTTGTTTTCTTTTACCTGGGCTCTTATACGGTTTTAGCTCCAAATAATGTTATTTTTGTGTCTTTTGGAAAACTATCATTTGGTATCTCTTGAAAGTTTGCAGCCTTCCCAATTCTTGTGTTAGTGATATATGGTAAACATCTCTTTGTGGTGTTATCGTTCTCGCATATGTACCACTTTAATGATCGAAAAAAAGTAGCTCTTGTAACCTGCGTTTGTATAAATCTGAATTGAAATTCCCTGCTAAAAAATGTTTATGTTTATAGGTTTAGTCATTATCTACACTTGAAGCAATCCTAACCTGTATAGCTTAAAAGTAGATGACAATGTTGGTGCAGTTTATACGTATGAGTTTTGTTCGTTGTTATAAAAGCCCAACCTTTTTTACACTTCCTTACCCTTTTACCTTTTTTATGTAAAACTCCAACCTGTTTGGTTTTTCTTTACAAAAATAATTGGATTAAAAAGAGTAGTAGAGAGTGAGTCATACAATATTAATAGTTTTTAGAGTTGCACTAAAGCATAATCAGGTGTTTGAAGAAATTAAGTGTGTAGTCTAACACCACCATACAATCGGGTAGAACATTTCTGAGTTTAGTCTACCATTGTCAAGTCAAGCTTAGGTTAGTCTAAAATTTAGAGCATGTATACTAAAAGGGGAAATCAAGAATATTAAGAGGCATGATGCTTTAAAACAGACAAATGATGGTTCATGATTAACTTAATCATCTTATAGATTAACTTTATCCTACTTTCTCTATATGCACTGTATTCAGGCTGCTTGTACTCAGGCTGTTGATCCAGCAGAAGTTCCTTTTTGTGGATCCTGATGTGAAAGTAATGCGTGCAGTCCACCCAATGAGTCTAGTGTGGTTGAAGGTTGTGGGCAGTTACGGGTTTGTCAGCGTACTCTGCTGCCATATTTTTTCGGTTTCCACCGTCACCGTTGTTATGTGCACCAGACTGCATGGATCTAATATGTAGTTATATACTTTGCTTGATCTCTCGTAAGCATGAATCTGCAACATTTTCAAGAGACATAGTCAAACACTTGCACCCTTTAAAAATTTGTTTTGCAGTAAAAACACATATACATTTAGGACACCGGACACGTAATACTAATGTTGATCACATTGATTGTCAGCCAAAGCTGTCAATGCAGTACGCAAAAAACTTACAGAAGCCTGAATCAATATATCCACACACACACACCGCCCTAACTATATTAATAAAAATGCAAGGCAATATTTAGAAAATTAAGCTGCAAAGCATTGAGACCGTTTATTATCTCCATTACTCCAAGTTTGTAACATTTACAGGAAAACATGTATCCTTTTTGGGTTAATGACGCCACTTTTTGGAATAACTTTGATTATCTACGTATTATCTTGACCGTGTGTCATTGTACCGTGCACTTTAATGAAGTATCTTCGTGGCAGTGACCACGATTCACTTTCACTGATCTACCTTTGCAAAAGTGGTTGTGTAAATTCATTAAAATCGCCTAAAGCCTTTGTGCTGACTACTCAAGAATGATAGGGATAATTAATAGATACATATCTACCCGATTGAGATCTTCCCAAGTTGCAGTATTTTCATAGATAGAAATTGCTAATTTTGCGTCCAGAAAATCCAATGGGCACCTAATAATTTTTGATACCCTTATGTATGATTATGTTGGATTAATAAACTTATGATATACTTAAAATAAAGAGAAAATGGTACCTTAAATGAGTAGGCCAACAGAAGCAATTTATCTGGATTCATTGCATCATCTCCGTGGGCAGATTTTGAACAATATTGAGCTCGTCGACTTCGCCAGTTCCCAACCATTCGTACTAATAGTAGCGCCTGACACGCACCCGAAGATCCTTTGGAAGTAACTTGTGACGCATCCTCTGCTCTAAATCACGCCTCTTGATCCTCATTTCTTTAGGTCGGATTGTGAGAAGTAACAGTTGGCAACCCAAGTGAAATCAACAACAAAAGCCTATTCTTAACCTTTTTACTGAAAGATCATTCTGATTTGCTGATATAACATACAAAACTCAACTCTCCATGAGAGCTGGTAATCTCTTTCAGCATTCAAAATGTAGTGATAAGGCAGTTTGTTGATAGAAATAATGCCTAAAAACATTATTAATATTTTTCACATCTTTACATTTTGATAATCACAAAATATAAAAACGTTCAATGTAAAATAACGTAAACAAGTAATTAGTAGTAAATTTTCATTTCGAAAATTATATCACTTAAATGTATAAATAAATAAATGCTTAATGCATTTTATGCTCAAAGGAAATTTTTATTCAACCTTACACTTTTATAAAATATTGTAAACATTTTTATAAACATTACAAAACATTTTCTACAATTAAAAGAAATGTTTTATTATAAATAAACATTTTGAAATTTAAATTTTCGGACCTAAAACGGCTAGAAAGTTCCAGAAAATTCCCACTACACAAAAGGATAAACTAGGGAGCGCCTAGTCTAGGGCGGCCCCCTTAAATACACGGGCGGCCCCCTTATCTTTAAAGGGACCGCTCACCTATTTAAGGGGACCGCCCATAGGTAGACGCTCCTCCAGAATGTCCTATAAATACTGGACTATTCCTTACTATTTTCTCACCTTTTGCACTCATTCTTTCTGATCAAAAACAGCCCACACATCTCATTAAAATCCTTTGATCATTTAATCATAAAGCTTTGTTTCCAAGTGATCCAAGCTCAATTCCTCAAGTGCAAGAGAAGAATACTTCCATCATCAAGTGAAGAAGTATTACACCTCAAGTGTGTATTGCAATCTTGTTGCATCCATATCATAACTTGTAAATCATTTGTAAATCTTGTAAAGTTGTGTAGTTGTTAGATCTTGGTGATTGTTGTAAGTATAGTTGAATCTTAGTGATTCATCCAAGTTGTGATAGTTAGGTGTGAAAGTAGAAGTGAAGTAGTGAAGTAGTGTGGTGAAGAATACTAAGGCGTGAAGAAGTTGTGTAGTTGTGAAGTTGTGTTGTGAAGTCGTGAAAGTAGTGAAGAAGTTGTGAAGTCGTGATAGATTGGTTCTAGCTAAGATTAGAACTCGACATCTAGCTTAGTGTCGGAAATTGATATAAGCGAAAGTTGTGTACGGTTTTCTCCGCCATAAGGGAGTTTGTTGACATAGTGAAGAAAACTCTCGAGTTAGGTGCTCGAGGAGTGGAGTAGGGCGAAGAGGTGCTTCGTAACCGAACCACTATAAATCCTTGTGTTGTGGTTTGATCTTTCTAACTCTTATCTCTTATTTCTTTATTTGTTCTTACTTATTTATATTATTCATATTGTGCAAGTATTGAATTCACAAAAAGTCGAATCTAAGTTTTTATAAACAAACATAAACATTAAATTAAAAAGCGATAAACTATTCAACCCCCTTCTAGTTTTTCACAATTGGTATCAGAGCCACGTCAAACAAGATTTTTAAAATAAATTGTATTTTAAAACTTGAATCGATCTATGGAATCAGAAAAATATTTAGAAGGGCAATCTATGCAAAGACCACCACTATTTGAAAGTGATGGATTTATTTATTGGAAAAATAGATTCGAAACTTATGTGAAGTCAAAAGATCTAGATCTTTGGCATGTTATTATCGATGGTGATTTTTCTCCTATTCAAAATAATCCCGAAACTAAAAAGGATGAAATTGTACCTTTTCATAAACAAAACGATGATCTTAAAAAGAAGTTCTGCTAAAAATAAGGAAGCTAAAATGGTAATTTATAATGCTTTACCACGTAAAGAATATGAAAGAATTTTTATGTGTCAAACCGCAAAAGAAATTTGGGTATACGTTGTAATCTCTATCAAGGTATAATCAGTCAAGCTAACAAAATAGATCTTCTTGTTCAACAATATGAACAATTCATGATTCCGGAAGAGGAATCAATAGATAATGCCTTTGCTAAATTTAACACTATTATTACTAGTCTAAAAGCACTTGATGAAGGTTTTTCTAGCAAGAATTGTGTTAGGAAATTTCTTAGGGCATTACATCCTAAATGGCGCGCAAAAGTCACGGCAGTTGAAGAATCAAAGAATTTAACAACTCTATCACTTGACGAACTATTGGAATTTGAAGGTTTATGAAGTATAACTTATGAAAGATTCTGAAACGTCAAAGCAAAAGAGAACATGTTGTTCTTATGCCTTGAAAGCTAGAAAGGAATGTGAGTGATGTTGATTAGCTCAACCTCCGATAGTAAAAGATGAAGAATACGCAGGCCGTAAGAGCTTCAAGAAATCTTCAAAGACGTGGGACTGATTCGTAAGACAACCACATGAAGAAAGAAATTCATTCCAAAGAAATAAAGACGACAAAAATGGCAAAGGCGAAAGAAAATGCTTTAAGTGTGGAGATCCAAATCATCTCATCGGAGAATGTCCGAAACTATCAAAATATCAAAATCAAAAGGCGTTTATTGGAGGATCTTGAAGTGATAGCGACGAAGATGAAAAGGAGAAGACAAAGGACGAAAAGTGTCTTATGGCTAAAGCTTACAGTGAGGTACTTTTCGAAAACCATACTTTAATGATGACAATCATCATTAGACGAAATGACTTAGATAGGGAATAATGTTGACTATGCCAAGATATGTCTAAAGTCATGGCTATAAATAAAACTCTTAAAACAAGGCTAAAATAGAATTAGAGATTAAGCACTAAACTAAAAGATAAATTATCTAGTTAGAAAAGGTTAGGAAGTAAAATAAAATGCAATCTTATGTCAAGACCTTAAGTTATTAAAAATGAGATGCTTAGAAAAAGAATTATCTAGGCTAAATCAATTTAATGATAGTAGTCACTCACTTAAGAAAATAATAAGTTCTCAAAAACCTTTCAGAGATAAATCCGGTTTAGGATTTAATTTTACCAAAGGGTCACCTAGCGAAACCAAACAAGTAAATTTTGTAAAAGCCCAAAAAGTCGAGTCGAAAGAAAATTGATAGAATCAAACCCAAACTCAAAACCAAAATTTATACTTATAAACAATACTAAAATTCCTATTGAAAGTGATCATGAGGTAAAACGTTTTTACAAACCTTCCTTAAAACCGGAGTCAGATTTACTAAACCCACAATGAGGTCTAAAAATCACCCCTTCTTTTTATTCTCGAGAGAAAGGAAAACTCTCATCCTCGTTCCAAAACACCTCAACCTAGGAGAGACCAAGGTAGACCAAATTACTCTAACACTAATCCACAATGTGAATCAAATCCACATACAGCCTAGCTTTACTCTATGTGGAAGGATGTTCCTCCGTGCTGTGGTCACAAAATCAAATGCAAAACATGTTCGGAAACAATAACTTCGGACCCATGAAACGATGGGGACCAAATGGCTAAATCATCATATCTTCCGAGGTTAATCATCTACAAGCATTATTTGGCCTTCGTCAAACAAATTGAAGGACTCATATAGGATTTCTTTTATTCTATCCTTAAGCTTGCTAGCTAAAGATTTTAAAGTAATTTCTCTTGAAGGCTAATGTACGTCTCACTCTCCAATTACGTAAATTATAGAGTGGTATATGATATACTTTGTTTTGTGATAGTTAGGAAATATGGTAGTCACTAGAAATGCCATTTGTTGGCTTTCTAGTTTTTTAAAAGAATTTGTTCATTAGGAACCATTCTTTCACATGGATTATCCATGAACCACTATAAAATGGAAATCTTCTATGGCCACGAACTCACGTAGACGAAGAAAAATGAGTTAGTGGATAATAATTAACATAGAAGTAGGATTAGTTTTGCATCGGAAAAGTCTTAAACCACTATGGATGAAACAAACTCCCTTCCACCTCGACGCTCGCCTCAACTACGTCTATCAAAATCGCCTTGTTAAAGTCTTAACTCCATTCCAATCTCTCATCCTCCACAATATCTACTCTTTCCCATTTCAAAACGTATCAATTAATTTTTTCGTTCGAAGAAATTAATTCATCATGTTCGCAAGAAGTCTAGTCACCAAATCATCTTATGTATTAACATCCTGATTATCTCGTCCGAGATAGTCAAAGAAACTTTTTAATTAAACAAAGAGTTAATTAAAAATTGTCAATATTCATTCTCACAAAACTAGCCAAAAATCAAAGATTTTTTTTATAGATGGCGGCCCCCTTAAAATTAAGGGGACCGACCGTGTAAAAAGGGTGGGGCCCTTAATTAATTAAGGATACCGCCTATTTGCGAAACCAAACACCCCCTTACAGTCGAATTTTATATCAAACATCACTTTTCTCTCTTCCCTCTTCTCCTACCTGCTGTGACGAAAATACCATCACCATTGCCATCAAAATCAAAACCTCAAATCTTCCAATTAACCAAAATTTGCAAAGGGCTTTCACTAACAAGTCAATCAACAACATTTCTTGTAAGTTTTTCAACCTTCTTTTTGTTTGATTTTATCAAATTTTGTTCTTAATCAAAATTGGGGGTTTTTCATTATTGTTATATTTCTTGATTTAGTCTAGGATTTCCATAACTATAATGATTCTCATAGTCATGGGAACACTACAACCTTGATAGGATTGAATCAAAACACTTATTGAGTCAAAATTTTAAGAACATGTATACTTATGAACATATAGCCGAATTTGTGCATATATGTATTTTTAAAACTTACACATTGTTGATTAATGCCAAAACATGTTAAAAATAATCAAGTATTGATTATCCAAACATATATATATATATATATATATATATATATATTTCAAATCAATGAGTAGAATTTTACAAAAATAAAGGAGTGTTTGGTTCATCTCCTATGATGATTGTTTAGAGTCGAGATGGTCATCACTACATTTTTATCACGTATATAAACACATAACAAACTAGTGTGAGTCATCAAAATATATAATTCATATATATTTTGACATATTAGACAAGATTTCTACCCATAAGAGAGCGTTTGGCTTATCACGAATTAATAAGAATTTTTGAGTCAAAATAAGTACTTTACTAGTGATAAGCCAATTGCAAACAAACTCACATGAATTGACGAAATATACAATCTAATGTATACATTTGTCAATACTTAAAGTTGAGTTAAAAATAAACTAAGGAACATAAAAATAAAAAAAATTACTTCTTAGGTTTTTATTTTTTAGAGTCAAAGTAATTTTTGTTCCACATATAGTATTTTTCTTACATACTTTTTTTTTGCATTTTTTTTTGACATTGTTGTTGACTTGTTTAGGTGACAAAAATGCCGAAAGCTACTACCACCGATGTATCTCTCACTAAATCCTACATCTCAAAAGTATCCAAAATTCCCGGCATCTCCCCTACTATCGCCCAATTCTACAAACCTATTGAAAACCGCAACATTCACGAAGCTCGTGTTGTTGATCAAGCCTACTACAAATCCAACAATATCAAGCGTTTATTTACTAACATTCGCTTCAATTGTCTCTTTCAAATCAACGAACCGATTATTCAAAGATTTATTCTAGACTTCTATAGTCAAGTCACGGTACAAACCGATGACTATGGCTATCTTGTCATCTCTTTTATGATTCAACACGAATTCATAACTCTTACTCTCGCTCAATTCGGTCAAATCCTCAAAATTCCATACAATGATCAAGCCATTTTTACAAACGAGTGGGACCTTGCATCTCTTGAATATTCTCAAGAAATAGAGGGACCATATTGCATCGATCTTCCTACTCCCGACGACATTCGTCGACTTTTTGAATTGGAACGTGTCGTGGTAGACTGCACCATTAAAAGTCAAACGGTCGCTCTCAATCCAAATCAAATTCTCACCAAAGAACTAAGCTCCGACATGAAGCAATGGGAAGAACTCATTCGAGAGAATGTATTCGGACTAGGAGGACATCGGGACCGTCTCCCCGCTTGTCTTGCTCACATGTTGTATTGTGATGTTGCCGAAGAACAATACAATCTTGCTTATTTCTTTGTCAAAAGAATCGAATGTGCCAAAGCTACTCCAACCGCAAATCTTCCATATGGCATGTTTTTAACTCGTCTTTATCGATACATCATGGAAACGTATCCTCGTCTTGACAATGGCACCTATGACATTGTTGAGCGAGTCATGCGTCCTCTTGCTCTAAGACAAACTCGACGATCTCGAAGTAATGGTGGCAAGGCATGCCGTTCCGTCTCTTCTTCATCCTCTCATCATCAAGGCACGTCATCTCATCAACACGATGATGATGTCAAAACTTCTCGAGCAAGTACTCCATCTCCTACCACCTATCTTAACTCTCTTCATCTACTCGACTACCAAAACTACCATATACCTTCCTCTTACGAGAAAACCGATGAAACTCTCTTTGCACGGCAAACCACCTTGCTCAACCAAACGCAACGAATGCATGAGGAGATGCGCGGAGGGTTCAAGTCATTTGTAAAGGCATTAAAAGGAGTGTTTAGCAAGAAGAAGAAGTAAAGACATAAGAGAGAAATTAATTAGATAGCTAAATGTGGTTTAAGACAATTTTTAACTTGATTATGTGTATGTTCTAAACAACTTGTGTGATGATTATCCGATTTATTCGGAAAGACTTGGTTATTAGTTATCTTTAGATACTTATTTGCTATGATGATTTAAACCTTTGGTTGTTGTGTTTAATCAACTAACTATGCTACTTTGGTTTCATGATTTAATATGCTTATTACATGTTATATGATAAAATGTGCTCATAAAACTCAATAGGGCTTGCTGCAAATGAACCACCAAAACAGAAATACTCTTAAAAAAATTCTGAGAAAAATCGTTTTTTTGTGAAAAATGAATACCAGCAGAGGGCGGCCCCCTTAATTCATAACGGGCGGCCCCTTATCTTTAAGGGGACCGACCCCTAATTAAGGGGACTGCCCTAGCAGATCACGGGTAAAACAGTATTTCTCTTGCTTTTTGACCCTCTTTTACATAGTCTCAACTATCTTTGCCTAGAATGCTCGAACATAATTTGGAATAACTTAAACTAGTTTAAACTCATTCCATTTTCAAACCATTTCCTTCCCATAAATCCCCTCCAAATGATAATCTCCAATACACCATCTTCTTCATCATTCATCAACAATTATCAACATCCATGGCATCACCTCAAGCTTCCATTTTCAAACCATCTAAGAAACCTAAATTCATAATTATACCACCTAAACAACTCTTTATTGACTTGAAAAAAGAAGACACTACAACCCCATCTCCCAAGTTTCAAGTCTCATCATCAAGTGCTCCTAATGCACCCTCTAAAACACCATCCACAAAAGACACATCATCTTCATCCATTGACTACACACCAAAATCACCAACTCTCTTATCATCACCCTCCACCAATGGGTATCTAAACTCCCCATTGTCACCTCCACCTAAAGTTCCTCCACCATCTCTAACTTAAGCACCCAACTCAATGGAAATAACCCTCTCACTTTCACCCATTACTCCACTAGATGTCCATCACAACTCACCATCACTTTCTCTACCCATCATTGGGCATCCCATCCCTTGGAATTTACTCGAAGCGCATGGTGATTCATGCCTTTGTTGTGTCCACAACCGAACCCTCATTTTTGGGTTAAGGGATGAACTTCAATTTATGTTTTCATATATTGAACATATGCTCTCATAACCACCAATAACCATCATCCCACCACCTCCATCATCTTCCCCAAACTAAACATACTCTATATTTAGTTTCTCAAATAATCGTCCATCCACCATTTTGCAAGCAAGTCCTATGGAGCTTTACTAGTTATATGACTTTTTGTAGTTTAAAAATTCCATCTATGTTAGCATGTTATTTATTTTCCTTATGTATGCATGAGTGTGGTTCACACACTATTTTACTTTTAATGGATGATTATTGTTGGTTGCATTATTATTATGTCATATTTTTCCTTTTTGCTACATGTTAGAAATATTTGTATTGTTCTAACTCGTTTTTGTAGCCAAGAAACCATAGCTCGATTCCTTGGTGCCCTCGAACGAGGGGGAACACACATCAAGAGGGAGCATTTATTCCGTCGATTTTACTAGCAATTCTCGACGATGCCTTTTTGATTCTACAAAAAGGGGGAGAAATGACATAAAACTCACTAAATACTTGTTTAAAAATAATTTTACATTTAATGAGTTTAAATTTTGTAATCATCAAAAAGGGGGAGATTGTTGATAGAAATAATGCCTAAAAACATTATTAATATTTTTCACATCTTTACGTTTTGATAATCACAAAATATAAAAACGTTCAATGTAAAATTAAACGTAAACAAGTAATTAGTAGTAAATTTTCATTTCGAAAATTATATCACTTAAAGGTATGAATAAATAAATGCTTAATGCATTTTATGATCAAAGGAAATTTTTATTCAACCTCACACTTTTATAAAATGTTGTAAACATTTTTATAAACATTACAAAACATTTTCTACAATTAAAAGAAATGTTTTATTCAAAATAAACATTTTGAAATTCAAATTTTCGGACCTAAAACGGCTAGAAAGTTCCAGAAAATTCTCCCTACACAAAAGGACAAACTGGGGAGCGCCCAGTCTAGGGCGGCCCCCTTAAATACACGGGCGGCCCCCTTAATTTTAAGGGGACCGCCCACCTATTTAAGGGGACCGCCCATAGGTAGACGCTCCTCCAGAATGTCCTATAAATACTGGACTATTCCCCACTATTTTCTCACCTTTTGCACTCATTCTTTCTGATCAAAAACAGCCCACGCATCTCATTAAAATCCTTTGATCATTTAATCATAAAGCTTTTTTTCCAAGTGATCCAAGCTTAATTTCTCAAGTGCAAGAGAAGAATACTTCCATCATTAAGTGAAGAAGTATTACGCCTCAAGTGTGTATTGTAATCTTGTTGCATCCATATCATAACTTGTAAATCATTTGTAAATCTTGTAAAGTTGTGTAGTAGATAGATCTTGGTAATTGTTGTAAGTATAGTTGAATCTTAGTGATTTATCTAAGTTGTGATAGTTAGGTGTGAAAGTAAAAGTGAAGTAGTAAAGTAGTGTGGTGAAGAATACTAAGGCGTGAAGAAGTTATGTAGTTGTGAAGTTGTGTTGTGAAGTCCTGAAAGTAGTGAAGAAGTTGTGAAGTCGTGATAGATTGGTTTTAGCTAAGATTAGAACTCGACATCTAGCTTAGTGTCGGAAATTGATATAAGCGAAAGTTGTGTACGGTTTTCTCCGCCATAAGGGAGTTTGTTGACATAGTGAAGAAATCTCCCGAGTTAGGTGCTCGAGGAGTGGAGTAGGGCGAAGAGGTGCTTCGTAACCGAACCACTATAAATCCTTGTGTTGTGGTTTGATCATTCTAACTCTTATCACTTATTTCTTTATTTGTTCTTATTTATATTATTCATATTGTGCAAGTTTTGAATTCACAAAAAGTCGAATCTAAGTTTTTATAAACAAACATAAACATTAAATAAAAAAGCGGTAAACTATTCAACCCCCTTTCTAGTTTTCCACAAAAACAATTTATATTACGTACGATAAGAATAAGAATAACAATACATAAAATTATACCATTCCTTCACACATGGAATACGCACCAAATCAGTTTGATGCAAAGGCTATTGAACCTGTTGTTGAAGTAGTTATTACCAATCTGCTTGAACCTGATATTTATGTTGTAAACCTCTTTATGTTTTTTTTCTAACATATACATTTGCTAGATCATTCTAATATATCTTGTATTACTTGTTAGATTGACTCTGAAATCCTTAGCCCTTTTGGTCCTATGGATGTTGACACGGTTTCAACCCTGGTGATGTGGATCTTGACGTTGAGGTAAACACGATATACCATTTAGTCTTCGTGCATTTATATAGTAAAGTAATTGTTGGCTTACGGTTTATGGTTTGCGCATGTTGTTGATCATTAAAAAACATTCATATACTCTAAGAACTTATGTAATCTTAAGCTTGTTGGTAGTGTTTACATTCTCTTAAAAAGCATTCATATACCTATAAAAATGACGATAAATGAGCAAACTAAAAGATATACATGCATTATATGCGATGGAAGTAGGGATTTACTTGAGCATGTTGATAATGTGCCTAACTTGTACTTAATCATTGACAGTATTGTGTTGTGCAAGTTTAAATCATCTTGGCGATTGTGTACGAGAATCTTGTGGACAAATTCAATACTGTCAATGATTAAGTATAAGTTAGACACGTTATCAACAGGCTCAAGCAAATCCCTACTTCCATCGCATATAATGTGATCTCAATATCTATGCATGAATATCTTTTAGTTTGCACATTTTATCGTCATTTGTATAGGTATATGAATGCTTTTTAAGAGAATGTAAACACTACCAACAAGCTTAAGATTACACAAGTTCTTAGGTATATGAATGTTTTTTAATTATCAACAACATGTGTAAACCGTAAACCAACAATTACTTTACTATATAAATGCACGAAAACTAAATGGTATATCGCGTTTACCTTAACGTCAAGATCCACATCAGCAGGGTTGAAAATGGTATCAACATCCATAGGACCAAAAGCGCTAAGGAATTCAGAGTCAATCTAACAAGTAATACAAGATATATTAGAATGATCTAGCAAACATATATGTTTGAAAAAAACATAAAGAGGTGTACGACGTAAACCTCGGGTTCAAGAGGATTTGTAACAACTACTTCAACAATAGGTTCAACAGCCTTTGCATCCAAATGATTTGGTGCGTATTCCATGTGTGAAGGAATGGTATAATTTTATGTATTGTTATTCTTATTCTTATCGTACGTAATATAAATTGTTTTGATGGTGGAATGTTAGATTTATACTAATAAGGAGATGTAAAAAAAGAAGAATATTGGCTACAATTTTGTAAAGTTTGACGAGATAAGTTTTAAAAATACATGATTTGTTTAGGCATGCATACATTGAGATATTGAGATATTATTATAAGACTCCAGTTATTGCATTCAAACATAACTCGTCTAGTATTTTAAGTTTTTAAACATTAAACATCTATTTAAAGTATTAATTTATTGTTAAAAAGAAGGTATATTTGTCAAATATTGATCACTATTTATTTAGCATTATAGCATGCATATCATTTCACTTTTAAGCATCTTTTCACTTTAAAGATTTGTGTCTTTTTTCTTTATAGGTAGTAGAAATAGTTCGATTTAGAAAACTGATTATACTCAAGTTGCTCCTTTAAAAATTGATGTCTCTGTGTTGATGCCTTAAACAAGTCAATTTGATATAAATAACATCTTAACGGTATTTATACATGTAAATCGTGTATTGCTTTCATGGTTTACTATATGGTTTATGTTCATTAGTAAAACATTGTGCTAACAATCAAGTGATACGCCTCTACACTTATGACTAGATGTAAACCTTTTCCTTAAAATTCCTACATAGTTTACCTGAAGCTCTATAATGTTGATATCAGATCATAATTAATAAATTAGTTATTTACACCTGATAAATGCGCACACGAAATAGGTCATTGATTAATCTTTAAGTTTTTTATGTAACAATAAATCGAATTACAGACATGGTCGACATGTATTATGCGAGTTTAAATCATCTTGGCATTTGTGTATAAAATGGGTAAAGGGATTGTACATCTATTATATAAGTGACTTATGATTATTTGGTTCTAATAAGAAACATGTTAGAATTTTTATTTGGTTCCAAGCCTGATGTTAAGTCTAAGTTCCACTAGAATCTCTATTTGTATCTTGTCTATGATTTAGTTGGGTTTTTTATGTGTCGTTACATGTATAATCATGTTAAGAAGGGTGTTTGTTTAAGCTTATTTTGTGCCTTATGTTGTTTCGACTGAGCGTCATAAGTTTCAAAGTATGCCAGAAAAAAATAAGCTTATAAAACATAAGTTGTAACTAAAAAATATTGCTTTTAAATGTGGGCAATAGCTTAAACAACATCATCACATTTAGCTCAAAAAACACGCACTGTTAAATGTGGTTTTCATGTGACTAGGAGGAGTTTATGGTTTGGTTGGACATACAACTCACATTTAGGAGTTTATCTGTAGGAACCCGATTCACACTTCACTTCATATAATCACAACACAAATCGGAACTAGAAACTAGAAAAGAGAAGATGGTGTAGAGAGAGAGAGAGAGGAGAGAGAGATGAGAGAAAAAGATAGAAATTAGATTTAGATATTTGTGATTAATTAGATATTTTCTTATGAAAATATCTATATATATATCCCTATGACGCGTGGGATATTTAACTAGGACCCGGGCTCGGGTTTTGTTTGGGATTAAACCCGAAACATATACAATATTAGATTATTATATCATATCTGACACATTCATCTTAACTACATTATAATGTCTCTGTAGCCCATTTGTTGAAATTTCATAAATGTTGTAAAACATAATTCCCTATTCATAGGAAGAGTTAACTACATTTTCTGAGTACCTTGTGGTTTTTCCGGGATTTATACGGGTTTTGAGTCAATAGTTTAAAAAGTAAATGTTTTTAAATGTAATGGATTCAGTCCGTTTTTGTCGTCCCGTAACACTTTTGGTCCAAAACGTTAGTTTGACTAACTTTGTCCGTTAAATGTGAGGGTGTTTTTGTCATTTCACACTGCTTTTGTATAATTTCTCTCATTATATATACACAAACAAAAAACACATGACCCTTCAGTTCTCTCTATATTACCCACCACCACTATAGCTGACCATCGGCACCTCCATGGTTGGCTGCCACCATCCACCATCAAATTCATCTATATAACAAAAACAAACCCCACTTAATCATCCCAAAAGACACAACACACATATCCACCACCAACCCTCCACTTAACCCTCACCACCATCATATAACCCTCACAGCCGCCACCTACCATTTGGCCAAACACCATCAAGAAACTCTCTGATATCCTTGTTCTTTATGTGGCATTTGTGGCTAATGAGAGGGCACAAGATCGTCCTTAACCTCATCAGATCTAACAACAGTGACACCACCAATACATCACCACCACAAACAGCCCCTGCCACGACATCACTACCACCGACCCACCAAACCACCAACGCATCACCACAAACACCCCCTGCCAAAATCCTTGATCTAAATGTAAAAACAAAACCTAATCTTCCAATAACATAAAAGAGAATGGGACAATATTAATACCAATCCCAAAAATATATAAATGTCACTTCCTTTATTTATTCATTTCATGAACAAGAATATATTGTAAAAAAATAGATGCAGCTGCAGAGTTTATGTGGAAAAATATTAAAATTAAAATTAGGAATGAATGGTTAACCACTTGTTATTATTCATTTGATGTCATAGCCAGTGTTTTGTTGAAAATCTTATCACTTTGGTTGTAGTGATTTCGTGGTGGTACATATTTGATTTGGTGGTGGTGGGTTCTTGGTATTGGTGGCTGGATCTTGGTGGTGGTGGTGGTAGTTTTATGATGGTGATGGGTTTTGTTGGTTTTGATGAGGTGTGTGTAAAGAAATGGGTATCGGATAAATGAGGGTGAATAATTTATGTATATATAATTTTTTTAAATAATAATAATAACTAATAATAATAATAATAATGAAAGAGAGGTTATTTTAGTCATTGTACATCGTCATTCGAGGGAGTTTAGTCATTTCTTTTTTTTAACTAGTCAAACTAACGGTCAACAAAAAATGGAACAAAAGTGTTATGGGTCGACCAAAACTGGACAGGATCTGTTACATTTTAAACTACTGGACCAAAACCATTATACCCGGTAAACCACAAGGACTAAAAATGTAGTTAACTCTTCATAGAAATATTGAATCAACACAATGCAACTTTTGACCAATCTTAACTACACGGTTGGAATCTTTGGAAAGTATATTCAACGTCTGACCAATCTTAACTACTGGGTTGGAAACTTTGGAAAGTATTCAATCATATCATGTACACGACTGGAAACTTTGCAAAGTATTTAAGAAATTTTGTAAAAAATTGACTTTTTTCAATTCATGAAATTAATCACTGATTCAATTTAGTTTCATCATTAATGACAATAATCAGTATTTTTGTTAACTCTACATTCTTCCTCTATACTCTTCTTCAATCAGTTAAAATTCAAGTCTCTCTCTAACACTGATTTTGATATGACCCGGTTAGGGGTTGTATCATATAGTAGCACCACTTTTAGCGTGTGCGAGCTCCTTAAGAATATAGAGAAGAAGAATAGAGAATTACTTGACAAAACTTGATTGATTACTTTTCATTAATGATAAGAAACCTTAAATACTAGTTATGTGATAACCCACACAAACACAAGACTTGTCCTAAAACATAACATATACTTATCTTAAATAATAGATAAGTATGATGGTTATCTAAACCCATCATGAAGGCGTTGTGCATATCCACATGCGTATCATTCCTTACTCCTCCAAAACCACCTTGCCCTTAAGGTGTTGTCTTGAAAAGCACTCTTAATTTTGGGATACCAAATTGTTATACCCCGATCACTGCCAAATGTTGCCAAGATAGTTGGTTCTCATTCCCTTTTAATATCTCTCTCCACCTTTCAATCTTCTGATTCATTATCTAACTTCTAATTTCCCAAACTTTTTTGCTTCGCTCTTGACAATGTATCAACCATATCTCCTTCTTGAAACTCCTCGGGAAGGCCGGCCACCACCTCACTTTCATTACCGTTGTCTACTACTTCCTTTGCGGGTGTCTCCAGACCTGAAGTTTCTGAATCATTACTACCATTGCTGCCAAAATGTCGACGAAAATTAATGGTTTGCCGTCATTTTCTTCTTTAAAAAATTCATATAGGTTATATAGGTTTCCTTGATGCTCTTGTTCTTCAGAAGTAGTAATCGTACTTGTTTTAACAGCTTCTAACTTGTTCGGCTTATGGCGAATTGTTTCCTCAAGAACTTGAACATGTACCCCTATGTTAGGTCGTTTGTTTTGGCAATGGCTGTAGTGGACCACTCGTCCTCAAAATAGGCCTCAGTGATACGGGATTTGAAGAAGGCTTCTCCAAAGTTGAATGATTCGACCTCAAAATTTCCCAAAGTTGTAGGTCCGTAAAGCGTGCTTCCGTTGCACGGGCTAATGAAAAAGCTTCATCTAATGTTTTCGGGTTTGACCTTAGGAGTGCACATTGTAGAGCCAATTTAAGTCCAGAGATATAAAACGTTTTAAGTAAGCCTTCCGAGATCCATGTTACTCGATTTATAAGTATCTCAAACTCACTTTGATATTCGGCCACCGTACCCCTTTGCAAGAGCTTAGATAGTGCATCTTTCGCGTCCCAATCGCTACCGCCGAATGCCATGAATAGTACTCTAGTGAACAACAATTTGAAGAGCAGAAAAAAAATATTTTTTTACCAATGAACAGTATCGATGAATAGTGTCGATAAACAGTACTCGATGAATAGTGTCATGAATAGTAACTTATTTTTTCCTTTTTTTTGTTTTTTTATTGGAACTCTAATTCAGTAGCCCTCTCAACGAGGACTCTCAATGAAAGCACCAATTGATACGACCCGGTTAGGGGTTGTATCATATAGTAGCACCACTTTTAGCGTGTGCGAGCTCTTTAAGAATATAGAGAAGAAGACTAGAGCATTACTTGACAAAACTTGATTGATTACTTTTCATTAATGATAAGAAACCTTAAATACTAGTTATGTGATAACTCACACAAACACAAGACTTATCCTAAAACATAACATATACTTATCCTAAACACATATCCTAAACAATAGATAAATATGATGGTTATCTAAACCCATCATGAAGGCGTTGTGCATATCCACATGCATATCGGATTTAAACCAATCCATCTCTAACACCAATTCAAAAACAAATACACAAACAACCGATTCAATCGTATGTGTTTTACCATCTCTTCATCCTTTACTTTTTTGCAATTCTTTATTCTCTTTTTACATGTTGTGATTTGAATATAGGTTGAACTGATTTAATTCTTACTTTTTGTTTTGCAGGCTCCGCATGCCAATCTACAAAGATTCATAACTTTGATTCGACCTAATAATATATGTAAGTTTCAATTGTATTAAAATCCATTCGATTTACAATTTTTATCTTTAATTAAGTTATTCATTTATGTGTTAATCATAATCAACTTTGGTGTTACAACATGTGTTTATAATCAGAATAGTCGTTAAGCACTCAATGAAGTTTAATTCAATGACTACGTTTTTTAAGAGTATGTACGCAGTGATTCAACAGTTTGATATGTGTCATGGTGATATCAAACGGTTGAATCACTACGTACATACTCCTTAAATGAAAACATAAAACCACATTCACTAATAACATGGTTTATCATTGCTTTTCAGCGTCTAATTTATTGTTGTATACTTGTATCTATGCCATGTTTTACTCGGTGCCAATGGTGTAACATATAAGCTATAAATAAGCTATTTTTTACTTGTTTTAGAGAATGACTGAATCTTATTGCATGCGATTTTCATTTGACAAAACTTTTACTGGAAACCATAAAAGAAACTGCAAACAAAAGTAATAAAGAAGGAAGGATTTTAAATGTATCATCACGTAGGCACCAAATTTCTTATCCTGAAAGGATTCACTCTAACTAGATTAACAACCTATCCGGGTAAATTAGAATCTTGATTTGTAGCCACGTCTAATTATCTGTGTGATTGTGTCTATCTGTTTTGTGCATGAAAGACTGTAAGTATTGTAAGTATTGTCTGCATTTATATTTTAATGTAAGCCATTAAGTGTCAAAATATGCATGTGCCTATTGCAAAGGAAATTTTGTGACTTGTTTTATCTATTCATACTTGAATATATCCAGGGCCTTATTCGCATATAGTCAGTTGGCAAATGTTCTCCATGCTAATGAGCTTGCAAGGCGATTAAAGGTACTCTTCGTCCATGAGAATTAGGTCCCTAAGCATTTGATACACATTGCAATAAATTGGTTGATCTTTTTGTGAGATTTAAACACAATGAATATTTGTAGTTTGATGTAACACGTCTAATAAGAATGTCTATATAGATAATGATAATAATATTTTTGAATCAAATAATGATGATAATAGTGATGATGATTTTACATACATGAAGATGGAGTAAAGATTACTGCAAACTCAGTTAATCCACGAGCAATTCCCACTAATATATTCCGCCATTACAGCTTTTTTAGAGGTAATACTTGTTATCCATGTTGGGCAAATAATGTGTCTTCTAATATGATTATTTGCAACCTTTATGATTCATGTCTTCACAACTTGACTTCTTTGTGGATTTTGATATAGGTCTACCAACTTATTTGGAAAGTATTTGCTTAGAGATGCGCATCAGGTGATTATTTTATTTAAAGAAAAAAACTTCATTTCTTTGATATAACTTGAGTCATTGGCCGCCAACTTCTCAATTTACAATAAAACGTATTTACCAGGAGTAGCAACTACATGCTATGTAGCATTGCACCCACAAGTTCAAAGAATCAGTGGCAAGTATTTTGGTGATTCAAATTTAGCCGAGGCAAGCTCCTAAGCTAATGATGCCCAATTAGCAGAAAGGTTGTGGGATTTTACTGAAAAGTTGATCAAGGAACATTCTCATGATTCTCATGAAGATCGTTGAGATTTTAGACAAGGTTTTGTTAATGCACATTGTTTGACATTTTGAAATAATTTATCGTATGATTGATCAAATTGTGAATCGGGTTATACGTACTTGTACATATATTATTAACAATTGTACAATTCCATTCAATGTGGCATTTTTAATTATTACTTTTAATCTTGAAAAGTTTATATCATATCCCCATGTAACTGTGTAAACGTACCCCATATTTCCCCCCATCAAAAAAATGTAATAAAAGTGTCATGCGAGGTACGGGTCTACGATTTGCAACTGGAGGTAGTTACTTTTTAAATGTTTTCATTATTCACCATTGAAAATTAAGTTTTAGCGGGTTTTGATTTGTAAAGAGCTATGTTTTGCGAGTTAGACGTGCTTAACTTCTGTTGTTTGGGTTAATCACTCGACTGTTTTGCGAGTTAGACGTGCTTAACTTCATGTGGTTTGGTTATCTCGACAGCCTCATGGTACAAGGTCGTCTCAGAATTGGCTAAACTTTGTGCCCCTTCTAAATTCGTATATTACGTAAGAAATAATAAGAATACATAAAATGGAAGCCATTGATGCTCAAAATACATACCACAATTTCGCATATTGTTAATTATCTGCCGCTAGGAATTTCCTTTCCTATACACGGGTACTCACCTAGTATAGGGTGAATGTTGGTGGGGGTTAAAACGACCCTTTTTCTGGGTTTATATATATGGTGTTAAAGTTGGGAAGCTTGATTTGGTTGAGTGAGAAGAAGACTAATTTAATATATTTTTGTTGTGAGATATTATTGAGTAGAGAAGATGACATGGGTATTATTTTTTAATAATTGTTAAAAGTATATATATATTTAAAAATATAAGTACTATGTGGAAATATTTTTTATTAAGGGTTAAAAGTAATGATAAATAGACCTATCAACCTATTCCATTCACAATTTAAAAGTGTAATATACTCATTGCTATCTCATCATATTCATCATTTTTCAATTGTATATATACCCAATTCTGGCCACTAATTGTCATATTTACCCAACAAAAAATCATAATGACGTATATACAAAATCTAATCACTATATTTGTCAAATTTACCCTTTTCATTTTAAAACTAGTTAAAAATTAAGCTAAAATCATTAATTTATTACTATACCCTACTTATGTATAGCTAAGAGCTTAAGAGAGTGACCTTCAAGCAAATCATCATCTTTACATGACCTCTAAAACAAGTTGTAATATCTAATACAAATTTTTTTTAAAAATTTATATTCTTTTGTTACATGTAAGTAAACTTACCACTGTTAACTCATTTGTATCAAATGACAGTAATTAGACATTCATAGTTCTATATGTAATAAACCAAATAACAAACTTCTACCTAAAGTCTAAATGAGTAAACTGAGCTATTAATTATTTCACTAAACAATAACCCGAGTATTGTATGGTAGGAGAAGTGGTCAACACTTCTTATTATTTGAGTTAAATTACATGAAAATATTTGAGTTTTAGAATTCTACTCACTTGTATAAGTGATTATCCCAACTCAAAACACCTAAATTATAAAAAGAAAAATAACAGGAATGTTTATCATTTATTGAAAATGGTATAATGAAAACTTAATGATGTAAATTCAATTTTTTATTAGTTTTTTTAATGTTATGGATAAATTTGACACATATAAAGTTTATGTTGGTTATGACATTATTATTTTTGGTTGAGTAAATATGATATTATAGTGTATAAAGTAGGTATATAGGGAATTAACTCTTTTAATGATATGAAAAAGCAATAGGTAATATTTCTTATATTTATCGGTTGCAATAAGTTTAGATTATGTTAATGAGTTTTTAAAATAAATTTACTTAGATATGAAAATTTTGTAAAGTAAGTCGTTAATTTATAACTTTAACCCTTTTTTATATAGACATAAACAAGCTAAATAACCGTCATTCAAGTCATGGGTTTGTGGACTCTTTTAGAGGGTTGTGCTATGCTTATCGCCAATGCACTAGCAATATTAAACTAGGATTGTTTTGATGCACCTACAGGCTGGAGCTTCAAGGAGTACTCGGACGTCAAAATAAATTCTCTTAAAGGATAAATCATTAGTCTCATTTATGCAGCACAATACTTAAAAGTTCTTATTATGATCCTTAACTCCCTTTGCATCGCTGTAAAGCTTGTTTCTGGGAGATTATGATACAACGCGTATGTCTTACAGAATTAACCTTGCACAGACAAGATGAATAGTTATTTTTGACATATAACAACTTTTTAATGTCATTGTCGCTTCTAATGGTCTGAGAGATGGTGTCATCATTGAGGTTGGCAATATCTATATCTATACTACATTATAAAGCATTTAAGACTATTCCTTAATTAGAAAGTTTGAATTTTCAGACACTTACACTTAATTGTTATGGAATTTCAATCAAATTATTCACATCTTCTTTTTGGATCTGAAAACCACTCCCAGCCGCCACCTGTTAACAATCCGATTGCATATTTGTGGTATTTTTATAACGGTAAAAAGTAAAAAAGATGATTTGGGACAAATCCTTAAAGGGTTTTTCTGGGTTTTTTGAGTTATTAGTAGTTGTGTAAATGAGCAATTGAAGCTTTTGTGGTTTCTTGAGTGGTGGCAGATTTGGACGGGTCTCATGGTGGTAACGAGGGTGTATTCAGGAGGTTGGGGCATCTGACTATGACTGAGATGATAATGGGTCCTTAATGGCTTTGATCAAAGTTATGTTTCTTTTGGTATGTTTGACTTTAATGGTGGATTGGTTGATATGCAAAAAATAGATATTGGGGAATAGAAGAATAAGCCATGGAAATACAACTCAACGAAACCCGTCAGTTCATCACTCGCATCCTCTCTTCCACCTCAATCTAGCATTCGACACAAAAAACCAATTTCGAAAACCCACAAACTTTATCATTTGGGTCGGGTCAATCCCATATGTAAATTAGTTTGTGCTTGTGTATTTCAGTTTGTGTTTTTTAATTTTTTTTGTTTGTTGTGATTTGGAGATTTTGTATGAGGTTGTGAAAAACCTTTTTGTAGATATGAACTTTTTAATGTCTTGTTATGATTTTTGTGTTAAAGTACTAAAAGAGTAAAAATATATGGTTTTTTTAGCTTGTGGTGGTTCATGATAATGGTTTTTAAAGCATGATTTTTGATAATGGTGGTGGTTGACTGAAGAATGGTGATGGTATTCTTGTATTATACTATATACTAAAAGTCATAAAAGTTGCTCTCACATATGCTACAGTAACACCTCACAAAGCTACAATACCCTAATATTTTAATCAACATGTAGTTATATGAACAGTGTTTCATAATTTTAATTATCTTAAGAATTAGGTGGGAATGGATTCTCTTAACATATATGTAGCCATCCAATAATGTTTATAAACACAACACGTAGCCATCCACCGCCCCATTATTTTTACAGGTTCCATTATCTCTTTCATTGATGCTTCTTCCTA